>JAQIWT010001127.1:0-12306 GCA_034696485.1 Isohypsibius dastychi | reverse complement strand
GTCAGCGAGAATGAACCTATTCGCTGTAATCGCAGCGACGTTGCGATTTTGCGTTTTGGACTATAATTGGGCCTTAAGTCAGAGTGAATAATTCCATACTATTGTCGAGTTCAATACGTATGGTCAAGTTAAAAGCTTCCCCAGTAAAAGACATTGGCTTGAATTTCAAAAACACCAAAGTTTGGAAAAGTATGAAATTCGTACAGAAATACGTGAACTTTTGAGGCCATTTCGCGATGAACAATGAAGAGTTGCAGCAACCGAGCAGATTACACCGCAAGATTGTAATCTTCTGAATTTTCGTGCAGGTAAGGAAAACTCCATTTAAAACCCATCAATCAATAAATTATCCCTTATCGAGTCTCTAACATTTCAAACTATTTTTGACTTGAAAATATGCAAAATTCGAAGACTTTGCGAAATATGCAGGGGGATGCAGGGCTGAAGCTCCTGCTAAAGTACTGTTTTAATGTATGATGCGAAATGTGGAGCTACCGATAACAACTTCGTCCGCCAGACTATATAAACCTTATCTCGCCTATGGTCACTACGTATGCGCGAGATAACCCATAGCATAAATTCATTAGCATAGGTAGGAAAACACTAGAATAGGGTAGGGCAGGCTACAGCAAATAACTGACAGGCCGTTACACTCATGTAGCGTCGGCGGCAAAAACATTTCATCCTCTTGGAACGTTTGATCGTTTCTGCTTTTTTCATTCGCGGTTCACCCCCGATTATCAACCGAATATCAACCGGATATCAGCCGAATGCCAACTTGCGCGATTAGTTTCAAAGATTGCAGTCCAGATCAAGTGAGGTTGCCAACTGAATTTCCTGCGAATATTCCGGACTCATGGCTGAACAGACGTTTAAACCCCAGAAGGATATTCAGTTTTCTACTAGGGCCGGATTATGCCAGACTACTCTCTTATGGAAACAAAAAGTTTGAGAAACTGGTGCATGAAATGCGTGAACTGATTCCAGAATTTCATTGAGCGATGGTCGATTTGGACAATCAGGCATTTGACACGATAATCGTGAGTCATCCATTTGATTCGTGAGTCATCCATTTGATTTTTTTTTATTTGTGTGGAGCACGCCTATTTCTGACTGAATTTGTAGGAAGCTAACAGACTTTCGGCAGGGAGTCCAGAAGAAGTGCAGAACAAAGAGGCTGCATTGGAAAAAGCAACAAGATAGATGTTCCAATGAGAACCGGAAGTGTCGCCAACTCAATGTGAGAGTACTGTATTAAGAGGCTGGCGGAGGTCGCCAATATTACCGCAATTTTTGGACTTTTAGGTTGGTGCAAAAATTCTGGAGACGGCTAATTGTTGAGAAACAAGGCAAAAATGGAAGTTGAGGGCCGTTTTTGATTTCGGTTATTTGTGGTTGATTTTCATAGGAGCGATTTACATAGTTAAAGCGTGGTCTGCATTTTGCTTCTGATGGAATGGTTTTTTCTTGTTTTCAGGTGCAATGTGGAACGTCAAAAAAAATTTATCCGGGTAGAAAGGTGCTGTTGAGAAGCAGCAGCTGCACGATAGGAGTTGGGAGATTATTGAATCCGGAACTCAGAATCTGGCGGAAGTATGCGAAATTACCGAGAGAAGGAAATCTTGACATTTCTGTTCATTTGTTGTAAGAGAGCTCTAAATACCTGATACACTATAGGCCTTGGCGACTGCAAGAAAGCTCAGATGGCGAATCCTTGTGTTCATAAACATTAAATCCCACCTCCACAGTTCTGACCGGAAGTAGCTTGATTTTTCTGTCTGTGGAAGTCGGGATCTCTGTGGTTGTTCCACCAAGTGATAGACTGGCGTGTAAAACTGGTATCACTGCTTGGAAATAGATGGTTTCAGTTTCATCAGAAACTGCCATGATGTATCAGGAGACGACTTCCGGTCAGTACGCATATTTGTTTGGCGATGGGCTCGATATTGCTGGAGCTTTGCAATCTAGGGTTGGGATTCCGGTTACGATAATGGCTCGCGTCTAGTGTATAAACTGTAGAAGCAACCAAGAAACGAGAGTTTGGCAAAAGAGCAGTACAAACATTCTGGTTGAGCGGAACAATTGAGGTGAGGTAATAGTGAGCGCGTACCGCTGTACTCACTTCGCGGGTAGCTCATGGCTAAGAAGTAACTGGAATAACACAATGCTGGGATTCTATGCTCAATCAAGCTGGCAGAAAGCAGTCCATTTTCCATTTTCAACCAGATATCCTCGAGAAGCAAACGGTTATCGCTTTTCGCCTCCATATCTTTCGTCTCAGTTCCTGCGATGGATTGGCCTGCAGGACTCGTTATTCACAGGAATGGGAAGTCGTACATCAAGTTGTTTGAGCTTGACGCTGTTGATTCGTTGCAAATCCTCCGAGAACATTGGATGACGGGTTTAGACAAGCAGATTATTGTTCGCGGGGAAGGAGAAGATGGGAGTGCCATAGTTTGTTGCAAAAGTTATCTCCTCCGGATCAGCAGATATTTCCGACCTTTCGTGGCACGCTGGAACAACGATCAAGCAGACTCAGTTTCTGAAATCAAACTGGAGAATATTCTACTTGAAGTGTTCAAAAAGTGAGAATTAGGATTATGCTTTCATTGCTCGATACAAGAAAACTGTTTTCATTTTTGTATTTCCAGTTTGCTCGAGCTGGCTTCGACTGGATTATTGGAAATCGGGGGTCACAGTGACCTTTCGACTCTCGTTGGTGCTGCGAACTTCCTGGCGATGGCAGACCTTTCCGATCGGCTCTCGAAGTTGATTCGAGACGAGATAGAAAATGAAAACAACTCGGTCATTTTGTGGTGCTTCATGACTTCAGAGGAATATCACGGTTACGTTGGACTGAGCGGGGAAGTTTCGGGATTAGTAAGGGCCAGATTTGAATATATTCTTGCGACGTGTTCCGAGCAGTTGATGGATCTGTCTGGAAAGCAGGTATATAGTAGTAATCAGTAATTTTAGTCGGATGGCTAACGTATTTTGGTTTTTATAGTGGTTGGATATTGTCTCTGATCCCGCTCTTTTTGTTGTGTCGGAAGATGTACTCTTCCGAACTCTTTGCCGCTGGGTTGCTGTCGATAATTCAAAAAGGTCGGATGACTTCATAGCCATGGCCAAATACATTCGCGGTGGTTGTCTTTCGGAAAATCTTCTGGCAGAGTTTCGGAATGGATCGTCAGTACCTTCTGTTGTTCGCATGTTTATTGCTTGTATCAACGCTTCTTCGGAATCCCAGCAACGTGTGTATCTGCCGTTGTTACTAGCTGGTAGCTTGATTAGAACGTTGTTATTTCAGGAACAGTCGAAGTGGTGGCATTCTTTCCGTGGGGTAAAGACGGCAGAGCCGTTAGAGGTGCAGAGTTGCTGTGTTATGACCCATTCACTCGATCTGAGGGATCAGCGTCTTTGGCCATCAAACTCGACGCGAAAAGTGTTTTGAATCGAGGTGGTTGTGTATCTCCGGCAAATGTCATTTGCCTGTTTCGAGGTCACACCGAGGTTACAGGAGATTCAATCCTTGAGAACTGGATACCGGAGGTTGCACACAGGATTCCCTACACCTATATAGAATTACCGAACTGTAAGTTTTCTGGTGTAATTTAAACGATAGAGGATGAACCAGAGTCTGATCTACAGATTGCGCAGCAGCACATCTTGATGGTTTTGTTTATATGACTCTATTGAACATTAGACATCTTGAGCGCGGTTTCTTCAAATTTGACTGTACGGACCAGATCTGCAGCAATGTGAGCAAAATCCGTAATGTGCCAGTCGACCTTATCAACCTCTGGAATCTCTTGCTGATTGGACTTGCCGGAAACATCCATGTATTAAGTGATGATTGTCGCTACACATATGACCCTGAAAACGAGGTTTGGTCGGATGCTTTACCCGTCACACCGAACTTCGCAGAGTTCCCACAAAGTTATTGCATTGGGCCTGATGGTTTAGCATACATCACAGGTAAGACCCAAGTTCAACCAGCTGCTGTACGAAGCTGATGACCTGTAACTTCAGGGTTTCTCGAAAACAAGTTGTGGATTTTCAATGCAGCTACTTCGGAACTTCGACTCAGTGGTAAGATTCAATTTTATATTTACCAACTCACATTTAAATTGATCAAATTTGATAACCAAAATGGTTTTTTTCAGCCGCTTGCCCTGAAACGATCTGGAGGATCCTGAATATCGAGAAAAAAATTGTTTGTGTGGTCTTCGCCGGGGAAGCAGAGGAGCTTGCATCATGTTTGTATGATCATGTTAGAGATGTGTGGACAGAGCGCCAGGAAATCCCCATGGAAATGGATGAGCTTGGAGATTTTGTACCTGTTCGGCTGCTGGCCTCTTCATTCAATCTCGTTCCACGGAAGAGAACAAAACGACGGTTGGATGATTGAAGTTTCCTGGTATTCGTGGCCACCTATTTTTTTACTTTCGTTCATTGGTTTTCGTTAATGGTATAATAATTGCTGTATTTGAACAGTCGTGAAACAGAGTTACACGAGAAAACAGAGAGAAACCCAGTGGAAGTAAGCCAGCGAAGTAAAAACTGAGCTCATCGTCAGATGGTAGGATAGTGTTGAAATTATTGCGATTCTTAGTCCACGCTTCGAGCTAGCAATGATTTCCTGTTGTTCTCACCTGCCTGAACTGAACCCACTTCCCGAAACAAAAAAACGACCATGCGGTGACCTTTGGATTTTATCTCATGTCGCTGAGGGGTGACAACTCGTTCAGATAGCTTCATGTGTCTTGCTGCAAGATTTTCGGAAAGTAATCGAAAAAGCAGATGGCGTCGAAAATCGATTTATCGGTAAAATTCAATCCATTCGGTTCTCCAAAAACTTCGGCTGTCAATATCCATGTAATTTATCAATATCGGTATACTTTGGCGGATGCGGGAAGAAGCTCATTTGGTTCTTAAACCCATCAATATCTTTGATGATTTCTGCGTGTTTCTTGGAGACTTGTTCCGTTGGTGGAGCCGGCTCAGCTTCCCCAGGCATATCCATCGAGTCGTCAGTTCCAGTCTCCTCCGAACCAGTGCTTTCAGCTGGAGAGCTCTCCACATATTCACCATCTGCTCCATCCGCTCGGCGTTTTCGGGATTTGCTTCGTTGATCTTTCGGAACTTTGGGAACCGTTGAAGTGATGTGGATTGTCAGCTTCTTTCGTTTCATTCCTCCCGGAAGTAAATGTTCCTGAAGAGGGAAAATCAGGATTAGAACAATTTTCAAATTCCGAAACAATTGTTCTTCAAAATGAAGACATAATCTTCAAGTATCGCGTTTCAAATAACAAGAATTTTTATTGCGGATAATAAATCCAGAATACGCGCTTTAGACTTGCTACAAAAATCGAACAAATACGACCGCTTCTCAACGTCTGTTAAAATTAAAGCGAAAATGGTTCGCAAAAAAACATATTAAAAATCCAGGATCTCTAGAACTAGCTTATTAAAATTCCAACCATTATCAAAACGTTACACAATATCACGCAAAAATTTCACCTCAATTTTCTTTTTTAAAATACGAAATCAGTGAAGGACTCTTCGAGCAGAATTTTCCAGGATGGGTCAGAAAATACTCACGCTAATGAATTTGAGAAGGTCATCTTTAGTGATCGTTCGCAATTCGCGGACTTCTTCGTTATCCCGATCGAAATTATATTGGCGAACATAGATTTCATTCCAAAACTTGCTGGCTTGTTGCATAATAGTCTTTGGCTTCTCCAAACGCCGGACTGCCAAAGCTTCAATATGAGTCTGGAATTCCTCCTCCGTCAGATCTTTAACAAACGTCTGAAAACAAAAACAAACCGAATCAAAGGCGTTTTTCAAAGCCAAGGAAAAACGAAAGAAAAATCTCCGCACATTTCCGCAATATTTCGCTTGAATCTTACAAAACTAGAGAGAGATCACGAATTTTGGAATTAAATGACATTTTCATTTTTAGAAATTAACTTTTAATCTACAGTAACTATGATACTTACGCTCATTTCCGCCAAGAAATGTTCAATACGGGTGTCGACATGATCGGGAGTTCGGTTGGACTGAACGAGAACTTGCAATCCCAAAACACCGCTGACATTCTTGACCGAGCTATAAACGATGTATCCTGAAAAAACAACAACAAAATATATTTCCAAAAAACCGCTTCAAAAATAAACTGGAGAAACGAGTATTCACCAAGTTGTTCTTTTGTTCGCAAAATATCGAAACAAGGCTCGTTGATGATCTGTTCATAGAGCTCCAATAACATATTTTGACGCTTGTCCTCGAAAGCACACTGATAATAACTGGTCACGGAGGAACTTTTGTGAACCGCGTTGGTTTGATGGTAGACCACTTCCGAACCTAAAACCGAAGATGTGAAACACGATGTCAAAAACAATCTAAAATCTACGTTGAATCAAATGAAAAAATGCGAATAGTCAAACAGCAACGAAAACCGAAGCTGATCCCCGAACGCACACTGAAAATCCCATTTCTGGGTCAAGACTGATCCCATGCTAATGTACGAAAGCAAAGCGATTCTCGATTTCACATAGTCATTTACATATGCTACAAAGACTACTCGCATCGAATCACGGTTAAAAACAAGAATCAAAAAAGAAACTTCCGAATTCAGAAAAAGCTGAAATTAACGACACTTCCGGTTAGAACCGAAATTCAATCCACAAAATGGAATATACATAGACTAAAATGGATCAAATACCGCAGCTTAACTTCCGGCTGAATTAGTGCCGAAGATCTCCTGACTTTAATTTCAGTTAAATTCTGAAAATTTCAGGTCAGCGAAAAATCGGGAAAAAAAGTTTTTGAAAAAAACAAAGTCATTCCTGGCTTGAAAATGTTCACGTTAATTCGTACATTATTTCCAATCACTTTATTGTTCACCGTCATTTGAAAACACGTGCTTTCTACCTCATCAACTTCCGGCAGAAAAACGGCGATTTATATTGCTAATTCGGATCAGGTTCAGAGATTACCCAGACATATTAATCAACCCAGATTCAAAGAACGGAAATTACGAGATTATTTTTACCATCGCGAAGCTGGATCAAGCGTAGTCGCTCATCACTTCCGATCGCCTTTGCGCCGATTCCACGGAGAGCAGTCTCCATGATATCCATCATATACTCCGCCTTCTTCCGGCCGACATTTCCATAAACGAAGCCTTCAACATAGATCTCCTTGAAGATTTCCGCAGACAAGGTGATCAGTTTATCATAAGTCAGTTCCTCCAAAGCGCCGATTAAGACTTCTTTGTTGAAACATGTCTCGCTCATCAAGACATTGAAGTACCACATCGACTGGCGATTCGGCTCGGTTGCGAAGAAGTTCTTCAGCTGACGTCCGTACTGAAATAAATCCAATGAATCAAAAACCCATCAAACATACATTCACAACAACAATTCAACAGAAAAACCCAGTCAAGAATAAGTCAAAGTTAACAAAAAGAATTCCGAATAAATTTCAGTTATATAATGAGGATCGGTGTAAAAAACGGAAAATGTTCAGGAAATCAATCAAATGTAAAAATAGAGTTCCTTTCATAATAAGAAAGAAATGCTCCAGGACATACGTAAACCAGAGACAAATACAGCATACCGTAATCTCAGACACCGACACCGAGATAAAACATCAAAAAAGTCAACAAAACTCAATGCAGAAATTCGATAACACATCAGAGTGATAAAGTACCGTGCATCAATGAAATAATGATGATGGATCCAAAAACCAGACAGAAAAAATGAGAGAAACTCGGTTGAGAAAGATAAGTCATAATGAAATATCAATCGGAAAAATCCACAGGATAATTCGGACACTTCGGGGAGCATAGTACAATTCGGAACTATGCTGAGCGAGATAGATAAGAATACCGAAAAATATTCGTCCCAAGAGAACCCAAATAAATCAACTTCACCGACTGAAATTTTAAATAAACATCACAGTTGATTATATTGAGCCTCTCGATCCTACTAATTCATCACGAACAATTTCATGAAGCTTCAAAACAAAACTACAAAAGTAGAAATTCTCTCGCAGTTTCATTCTGGTAGCGGTTTCCAATTATGCAGATTTGCTACTTGAACTCTGTTCCGAATTTCTACTGATTCGGGAAATATTTCAGAATAATAAAACAATGTGCATTTTTCAACTCTGGGTCTCGTTAAAAAAATGATCATGTACTATCATAACAACAGCCTACGTATTTGTAATTTGTGATTATGTTTCACAATAATAATTTACTACGACCGCTACCATTCCACTGTTAAACTTACCACTTCTTTCAAAACCGCGAACCGATCTGGACTCGGCTTGAAAGTGACAAGTTTCTCCACCAGCATTTTCAACAACACATCCAACTTGTCATCATAGCCGCGAACTGATAGCTGCAACGAAGGCTGCAAGTGGGATTTAAACGGTTAAGCAAATTCGACAAAAATGCGGAAGGGCCGCCGACACTTACTGTTAACCCATATTTCGACTGATCAATCACATATTTCATCCCAGCCAAATCAGCCGCATAGGTCATTTCACAAACGGCATCCCGGAAGAGCTCCACGAATAAGTGAGTGGCGTTAGCACGGAGTGGATCTTTGTAAACAACCGGACTGCAAAAGAAACCAGATTTAAACTTGGAGACCAAAAACCCAAAAAGTTCATCCTCATTCATTTTGGGATCTTCCTAACAGAAAATATGTAGTTAACGAGATCATAAATAAAAGTTAAAAACAGAAATTGTGAAATTTAAAACTCCCAACCAAAAATGAACAAGAAAGACCAAATGCTGTTAGAGGGAAATAACAATAAAATTCAGCACGTGTATGGTACAGGAAATCCAAAATTATGCGATATCGCATAATAATGATATATATCTATATTTTTACATGGTATTCTGAAATAAACACCGATATTTTCGATACTGCCAGGAAAGTTTAATCGGTGTTCATTCACAGCGTTTGTTCTCGCAGAGAGAAGTGCTATTTTACTACACGAGACAATGGGAGAAAAAATCCAAAAACAAAACAACTCATCCTTCTACCCCCCTTTACAATTTTTTCCAGAATTTTTTCATTGCAGATCTTGTCTGAAAAACAGTTTATTTATCTATTCCAAGTTACAATTTCAATACAAAGCAAACTTGAATAATCACACTAATCACCGCGTCTAATCGGACATGCTGCCCAGTCTATTCACCAGTATTCTACGTGGGCTCGACAAATTAAGCTACCTTAGTATCTACTATCTACAAGCCATTTCATCCCGAAATAATCAAGTAGAAACACATCATCTCCCGTTACCTGCATAATTCGAAATTGGCAACGCCTTTCGGAAGTTTATGCTCCACATCTTGTAAATACCTGAAAACAGAAGCACTCTCAAAAAAAAGATCTCAAAGCAGAACGGTTCACATACCAAAGTCGAGAAAAGTCGGTTTTGCGGATCAGAACCGGTAAGCGATGAATCTAAATTCGCCAAAGTACGACATTTAGTAAAACCAAAACAGAACATAAGGATGAATCAACTTACGGCCTCCGACGGAGAAAGCACGTCAAAATGTTGGGGAATGAAGTCATTCGGTGTAGGAAGTGCAAGATCGGGATGAGGGGCGATCTCTTTCCAGCTGGCAACGACATTATCTGGGATTTTATCGACACAGTATTCAATGCCATATATAGGCTCTTTCTCTGTCACAACACCTTTGTAACCTTGAGAAGAAATGGAGATTCTGCAAGCAACAAGAAAAAAACGATGAAATGATCAGATTCCGATTTTGGTTCAGTATTGTTTTCTAGTTCATATTTGAATTGAAGACATACATTTCCAAATTTGAATTCGTGCGAATACTGTGCGGATAAACGATCAAAGAACACCTTTCAGGTTTGAAACATGATTCAAAATAACTTCCGAATATATCACCGCAATTTCGCACAAAACTGGAGAAGTTACTGAAATTCGAGATTCGTGGGCTTAGTAATTTCGTACAAGAAAAACCCGTTAAAATGACGGTGGTTTTCGAACATAGAGTGCAAATTCCAATGTAAACGTGAATCTATCGTGCCTGAAAATATTTAATATCCCGATACAATTTCATTGAAAAAAAACTTGAAATTCAGCAAATTTAAAGCAAACCGATAGAAGCTAACAAAATAGTCATCTACAAATCGATTTGCATAGTAATTTCCTTTCAGCTTGAAATACAAAGAGAACTATCAAGTAAATAATAAATCCAACAAACAAAAATACCACCAAACATCTTCTCAAAAAGTTCTCACCTCATCCGATCGGGTGTGAGATGATTCAAGAGCTCCTTGATTATCTCCGGGTTGTACTCCTTCATCAAAGCCGGCCCAGTCAGCACCTCACTCAACGGATACTTCTGCATCACAGCAGCCAAATTTCGAGCCGCGCTAATTGGTTTATCCTTATCCCGGAAACGGAACTTGATATCCTGAATTTGGCGATCTTCTTGCCAAAACCACTCCTGTGGCCCCTTTTTGCGCAGTAAGTCCAGGTATTGATAGACCATCTGAACAATGTCATCAGTATGCGCTGTAATCAGAAAATACTATCAACACGAAAAAAGGGATCGAAAAAATCCTAGCTTACCCAAGCCTTCTTCAGTCAAATCGACTCCAACCATAAAAAACTGGAACCCGTTTGCTCCGTCATCTTCACCAGCATGAAGAGTGTTGGACCAACCTGCAATAGTAGGAAATAAATCAGATGAAAAAAACAACCATCCAAGTTTTGTTTTGCGAAATTCTCCCATAAACCGAAAAACCGCACCGGAAGTCCACTCTAACAAAACTAAGAAAATCAAAATACACTCAAGAAACAGAATAGCTGAAAATTTATGAGCTTGACAAGAATGTGACTCGAATAGAGCAGATCATCAAAACCGAAACAGTTTCCAATCACGTCAAGAAAACGAAATCTCACCCTTCGCTTTCAAAGCTGATAACAAGCTTCCGGGTCCTTCATGACCAATCAGTCCACCAACATAATGTCCCGGCTACGAAATCAAATGTATTGCTAGAAATCTATAACACCGAATCATCGGAAAAAAATTGACGTACTTTGGTTTTGTAATACATATGCAGATCGGGAATCGGCCAAACAATATTCAGCGATCGGACATCTTTTACCGGCACGACTTTCAGCTGGACTTTCAAGTGATCAGGCTTAAACGGCGGTTTGTCCCATTTCGGTACTTCGACCGACTTATTCGGAACCAGAATAAACATGTTGCAGACCATTTCCGTCAACAAGTTCAAACTCTCTGGAATACAAAAAAAACTCCTAAAAAGTTTCTTATTTTATACAAAAACATGAACAAAACTCACCTTTTCCGACAACAACCAAAGAACTGATGTTGGATGAATAAAAAGCCTGGTGAAACGCCAATAGTTCGTCACGAACAGCGACTCCTTCCTTGAGTGGGTTGAACCAGAGAGTGTCCTTGTTTCCTAAAAATAACCGGATGTCAGTCGCATAACAGCGCTTTTCCGTAAAATGATTCTTTGTTTTATATCTCATTGTCTGATCTACTGCAAAACTGAAGTCGAAAATGCTTTCGCAAAACTGATCGTCGTTCACAATTATATCCATTATTTGCTCAAATGCTACGTTGGTTTAACAAATGTCGAACTCTTATCACCCAATTTAAAATATGCACTTTATTTTCATTCCATGTCTTATTTCAATACGTTTCCGAACACCCGTCAATAAGGTCACCGTATAAAATTGCGTAGAAATGAGGCGGCTGATCACCAAAGTATGCAATCCTACAGAAGTAGCCTGCTGATATTACTTTATTTCACACCACCCTTCGCACCGAATCAGCAATATTCGCGTATATTTTTCAGTACCGGGCTGTAGAGAAAGCAACTGCCACACTACAAATTTTACACATTTCTTTTCGAGATTTTCATTTATTCAGAATCTTACTTCCACAAATGGAAAATTCGAAATTTCCCAAATGCGATACCGCTAAATTTTTCTTGAATTTCCGAGCGTTCCCGAGTATTTTCCGTTTATGGTAGCTCACAATTTTCACAGCTTGTTTTTCAGATTAAGCATGAAGTGTACCAAATCCAGATTGAAACGTTGTTATTCATTAAACTGGCTTAATCCAACTCTCACCCATCATCACTCACACGAAACTTCTTTTCCGCATCAACCACATCAATAAAGAAATAAAAGGTAACTCACCAGTGCCGAATTTGTTGAAATCATGCTGAGGATCTCCGGTGACACGGCTGAGATGGTCAAGACGCCGGC
>JAQIWT010001126.1:0-12307 GCA_034696485.1 Isohypsibius dastychi | reverse complement strand
AAATTGCAGGAACACAAAACGCCCAAGGAATGTCTGATTTTGCGTCATCCATCTGTGCCGGAAGAATGCTACAGTTTGCGAACAGCCTTTTTCGAATGCAAAAGATCTCTGGTCGGTTTATTGACTACCAGTTCCGTACGCATTGTCCATTGTGGTAATTGTTATATTTTGCAGATCGATATGCGTTCGAGGTTTCGTGGTCCGAAAACGACGCTTTAACGTGTGATCGTCCAGTTTGAATGTCCAAAGTATGAACATGTGCACTCTCTATCTCGCGGCTTATTTACGCGAAGCTGTATATCTTATTACATTGAGTGCATTGCGAGTTGACATAAAAGCGTAAAACGTAATAACCATAAAAACGTACCTGGCAAAGAAAAAGCTGGATTTCACTAACAATTGAAAAATGAGACAATCACAGAACAGAAAGAACGCGAATGACGAAAATTCAGCGTAAAAAAACCATACTTCCAATCAGGAACCAACCAATCCCACTACTCAAACTGCTGAGCAAGAATTGTATGCCTCAACAAATTCGAGTATTCAGTTATTCTGACGTGGCTTGCTTGGTTTAGACAACCTGCATAACACAGAAGGTTCTTCTGATGACCTCCACATAATCCACCTTCTTTCTTACTTTCGCCTCGGATGTTGAGCCGTAGACTGGAACACATTCGACGCTGCCATCAAATTCTCGATGTACTGCCCCAACACTTGATTTTCGGACTTGAGCTTCAAATTCTCCTCCTTGACACTGTCAACCTTCTGTGCCAGGTCTAACACAAACCATTTCCGATCTGATGTACATACAATAAAACTGCACACAACCTCACCATCAAGAGTATTTTGCAGCTCCAAAACTTGCGCAATCAAGCGAGCCTTTTCCTCCACTTCATCAAGACTCCCATCTAAAGCAAATTAAAGTTGCGCTCAGTTCAGACCGGGATTTCATAATGGTTAGGAAAGAAGTAAAAATCGGAAAGTTACCATCGTTTTGAAAACTGAATGAATCCACGCTTTTGCTCCCGTCGTCAGGAACACTGTGATTGTCGAACTGAGGAGAATCTTCACGACTTTCCGTGAAATCTTCCCGGTCATCTCCGTCACCAACTTCTGCGTGAAAAAAAATGTCAAAAATTTCGAAACATTTTCTCACAAATCGTACCTTCTCCGTCATCATCTGCCAAGGGAATGTCAGGCATTTGCTCGGAAATCGGGCTCTTGTAGTCCATCGCAGATCAGTGTAATTTTGATTCAACCACAAATTTAAAATACTCCCCGCTTTAAATAATACGGCAAACTCGTAATTATTAAAACATCTATTAAAGCTGATGTCGGCCCGAGCTGCTAAAATCGTACAAACCAAAACAAAACCGATCAATTTTCCGGCAAGATAACTGCTTGTCCTGCAGGGTTGGAAATTCAAAACAGCGCCACTTTGGCAGCGTGAAAAAGATGGCAGCACTGACGTGTCGCTCGTCAAGGCATGACCCTATGCTATATCGGATGCTTCCATAGAGTGTATTTCTATCTACGGTATAACTCTAATATCAGTCGACCCGGTTTTACGGAGTTTATTGATTTGAAGAATGTGTGGGTTGGAAATTACCACACTCAGTACAGAAAACTCTCACAAACAAGGTACATCAATGACCTTTACATCAGAGAAACCTGGAGCATAGACAGAATATTTGAAGTTTGTAAACCCGTAACATGCCGCTCCTACAAGCAGATCTCAGTTAGACACATCACTCACATAAAAAGCTATGTTAGATCTACCATGGTCGCCGTTGCGATTTGCCGCGACAACTGCCCCAGAAAAATTCGGGTAGAACTGGACAACTTCCTTCAGCGCCTGACTGGCAGCATCTGCAGGCTTCAGACCAGCTTCCATATTCAACACCGCCCGTAAGCTACTCTAAACAGAGTTGAAAAATGTGTACTATTTTCGAACTGCAAACGTACCTTGGAAGAAATCTCATCAACACATCTCCATCTCCGGTTCCTGAAAACAGGACAGACTTCACCAAACCACCCAAACCAACTTCTCGGCAGTTTACACCAACCCACGGCGGCGCCAATTCTTCCATCTGCATACGCTCCCGCTCCAGCAATCGGGCTATCGCCAACACGTCTGCCAAAGATATGACTGCAAGGAGCAACACGGAGGAACTGTCTCTAATACCCGGGAATTTTGTGCGAAGCCCCATTGGTTGAAGTTCCAGCAGCGATATGTCCGGCAGCATCTATGGCAATCATCCCTGCAAACGAACGGGTATATATCACTTTGCGCACAGACACTGATAAACCGATTTATTAAAATTGAACATACATGTACGATAAACAGTTTCTCGGTGGAAACTGGAAATCAAAAAATTGTACCTATTGTATCATGATTTCGATGATTTACGTGGTCATTATAACGCGCCGACATTGAGGAGCTCTTGGATGCGGAATGCTTTGGTATGTATGGCCCACAAGTTCTCGATGGGTCAGGGTCCACGTTCTGGAAGCAAAAATTCTATTAAATAGTGATGCAAAATCGCACCAATTTTGCTCTTCTGCAATTATACCTGCCAGAAGTTCGGCTGACAAGAATTTTGTTTCCATTGGTGGAAGATTTTTTCAGAAACGTTAGTGCTCAATGACTCTTCCTTGAAGCCCATCGACTTTGCAAAATCGGTTGCTATTAACATGATCCCTCATAAGCGCATATCATATTTAAAAGGTTACAGCCAACCCTACCTAATTCTCCAACAAGAAGGGTGTGTTTTGTTCTTTCCAGCACATACCTTGCGACACTGATTGCTGATTTTATGCGCCGCAAACATCCAACAGCTCCCACGTCCATAGTCTGACTGTGAAAACCGAGGGGCTGAAAAAAACTACGGCACAAAGGTAGATTCCGATTACGCACCCATCCATGATCATGGCATCTAATATGCTCTCTCCATTTTCGTCAGGACTACCTCCATATCCGACAGTTCCTGGAATGAAATTAAATCCGCATAAAATGTGCTTTTGTATTCTGCTTAAAACCACAACAACCAACCGTCGCATTGTTCGATTTCGCATTGCATGCATCCTTTTTCAACTGCATTCAAAACAGACGCACCGGGCGTATTAATCGTTTCCCAACCAACTCTTGTGGCGTTTGTAAAGGGCCATGTGTTGACAATCAGTGGAAGATGTGGATTGGAAGCGTCCTGTGCGGGAAGAATCAAGCTCTCAATGCGCAAGATGATGGCCAAGGTAACCAAAATGGATATCCGTACTTTTGAACTGCTCGTCATGGTGGCTTTTCGCAGAATTCGAAATAACCCAGTTCCAGGAGATGAATATAAGCTCGTCCGTTGCCGTAGCTGATGTTAACGGTGCAATCTCCTTAATCTCGAACTAACTATCACCTTTTAGTTCAGGTTATCTACCTGCAATAAAATGCAAAGCACAACAAACGAACAGCTGACTGAGAGGTTTTCCCCAGGGCTTACGTTGTAGCTTGGTTGTCAGTCATCAGATTTCTGTCTTCCCCCCCCCCCCCCCCAGCTTTTTGTTGATTTGCAAGGCATCTCACCCGAAATCTGGCACATTTTGAATTTTGATTTGGGTTTACGGAAAAAAATTGTCCAATTTTCAGCTACGTGCTCGACCGGAGCTGGATAGAATCTCTGACTGCATGGACTTCTTGTCGTCTCCTCTTCGTAACGGTACGTTGTTGTACAGTCTTAATGTAGCTAAATAGAAGTGTTGTTTCATGATTTTGGTTTGCCTGTCCCCACAATGCATGTTTTGTGTGCTGATTTTGGTAGGACGAACGATTTCAGGAGTTCTGTGGAGTGAGATCATCGCGGCAGGAAAATAACCGGCGTCCTAATCTCATTTAACGAAGTGTGTCTGAAATGGAATTTACGTCGAAGAAATCAACAATGATGGCTCTTTTTTTCTAGTCGATCGGGTAAGTTTCCGCGGAGGAACAAGATATAAAGATCCACCCCGGGCAGATGTAATATGGCTTACGATTGGCCGAGCGATGTGCGTAGCTGCGTTGTGCTTGAATGGCGCTACCCAATATCCACTGGGAGTGAAGGAAACCTCGGCAGGCATTCGACAAACCATTCCCTCTGGAAATTTGCTGGCAAAATAGAGAATGAATTAATTCGACGCCTCATAAACAGCACGAACAGAAACTTTGCGTACCATCGCTTTGTGGATTACGCGAATTTTCCGGTGCAAAGTCAACTGGAATAGTTATTAGGCCCTCTGTCATCGACATCACTTCCGGTTATCAAGCAGATCTGGATCGGGAATTTAGCGTACTAAAACCGTTGACCCTATCATCCGGCGCGCCGGCTACTGGAATTCTGATTTATGCTGTATGTTTCCGGTAAGAAACACTGAAAATAGCACGTTTGTTGTGGAATAAATCGGAAAAGTAGATGTTTTAGTGATGCAGATTCAGATCTGTTTTGTAAATGAAGCGAAGCCAAGTTTGTTGCTGATTGTTCAAAGGAGAGCAGAGCGTGGATTTATTAACAGCACTGAAGTGCTCTTTCCGCATTCATCAATGAACTACGATTGCTCTTGAATTTTAAACGGCAGTTTTTTAAAACTCGTGGTAGAAGATTTTGCTTCGAGTTTTATATGTAGTTTTCACTTTTTTTGTTATTTTAACGCAGAAGCATCAGGACAATCGTGAATTACCGACTGATTTTGGTTCATGCTGTTTTAAATCTTAACATTTGCCTTGTCTTCCAAAATAAACTGCAGTTCTCATTGGAAATTGCTTTCCACTTTGAATCAGTGCGGCTATTGTCGAGCTTGTGAATTAGTCCTTCATTGCCATTCGGATTTTTGAAATATTTCTCGCTGTTTTGCTCAGCAGTTAATTTATTGGAGGGTGGAAACTCAAAAATGATTATTCGTGATCGATATTATGAAAAGTGAGTGCATAAAAATTTGGTGTTTGAGAGGAAGAAGCCATCTGCACTTTTCTATCAGCAGAACGATTTTTCTGTCGCTTATTCATGATCACGTACTTCCGCCGCATCGGAAGATGAAGAGAGATGGTGGTATGAAAAGCCGGCTTTGTAATGAGAAAGTTGCATGAGATGTTTTTCCAGACGAGCTTGTTGGAGTTTATTGGTAATTCAGCGCCTAATGTATGCATGTCTTCTCAAGAGGTCATGGGTCAAAACTGGCCGGGAGAGTTTGAGGAGTGATGCAAGCAGGAGGACTAAAGCTCATTCGTTTTGTACGTGTGACAGGATAATTGGTTTTTTTCTGTGGGAGAGTCGCCTGTGTGGATGATGTTGGATGTACTTAATAGAAGTTGTGTTGAATACAGTTGGGGGGAAGAAATTGCTCTTTTCGTAACGTGATGAACGGGATGCGTGCATATCCATCCTTCTTTTCCCGAACCAGCTCTCATGCGAGTGTAGCAAACAAATAAGGAGTAAGACGACACTTTGCTCAAGATAAAATATCTGTTTTTTAAGAAGCTAGTGATGCGGCGAGGAGAGAGCTGGTTCTCATTATTCCTTGTTATTTGTTTTTCTAAAACCTTTTGCCGCTAATGGCTCATGTCAAAACAGTACAGGATGATCAGAGATTTGTTTGTTCGGTGTCTCGCAGGAGATTTGGATGTCGTATATTAACGTGGGATGCTGTACAGATCTGCTGCTTAGTGGATAAGATCTAATGATCACGCAGATGTGCTCACGCATTAATGATTGAAGCCTAATGACTTTTTTAAAATTGAAAATGCTGCATCTCGTAATAATAAATGGATGTGGTTGTCAGTCGCAAAAATACCATTTTTCGTACAAATCTGGATATAATCAGAATTGAGAAGTTGAGGAAAGCGAAAGAAATTACATGTAAGCGGGAATCCACGTTTCTGTTTGCAACATGATCACAAGATGTGGATCTGTCTTTCACCAGCCGCGCAAATAGTTTGCAATCGATTGGGTTATTAGACTTGAATATTGTGTTCATTTGTTAGATCGGCTCTGTAATATTGTTATCCCAACGGACAACATCTCGGCAAATCAAGCAGCATCTTGGAAGATCCGGCATGGCGCTGACTTCCCTCTGTGTTGTTATTGAACCATGTGTCAGCAGTCTCACCAGAAAGTGGGGAGATTGCGCTAAGCGCAAAAAGCGATGACACCATGCCACCATCCATTTTCAAATCGACCAATCTCGGTCGGTATGGGCCCGAATGGATGGGACCATGCAAAATCGAGTTTGGCGCCACGACATCCATCAGAATGGATGGCACTGATGGGTGTGACGGCAATATTCAGAGGGTTCATTTTCAGCACCATCGCCATCGCCATCCCTTTTCGGCTTAGCGCAATCAACCCAGTACCGCTACACACAAGAGAACCACTATCTTTAGTAGGTCATCCAGAACATTCGGAAGCGGCAGAACAGGTGCAATCGACCAGGTGTCATATGTCCTTGATACAATTTGCCCCCGCAAATTTGGTCAGCCGTGTCGGCTTTTGGCAAATATTGAAATTAATCTCGTGGATTGCCGGTGATTCATTCCTTCACATATATTTTGAATAAAATGCCAATTCTTCTTAGGTTGACTAATATGGTTAATTAGCGTTGACGCGCGGGTCTGATAACATGTCCTGATTTCTTGTTTCATGTGGAGGTTCGAGTAAATCCACAATGTGTTATTCACCTTTAAATTTAATTTTGAGGACTGTGGTGATAAAAGGACTGCTGGATGGGATTACTGTTCAGTTTTTCCGGTACATGGTTTTCGAGATCAAGGTAGCCGGGATGACTTGAACGTTTGATTTTTTTCTGGGTCGATCAAATTTTTGGAGTGCTTACGCACCTCTTCAGGACTCTGTATTGATTACCACGTGTTTTCATACATTTATCGCCTTGTTTTCCAAAATGGGCACTCTTGTAAAATTTCGGAATAAATGATGGTGTATATTTTGTGTACCCCTGTTTTTTTGTAGCGGTACGATAGAAGAAGATTATACTTTGATCATTTTAAATAGCGTCATTTGGCTGATGATAATGACTACCGTAATGATTGCCAACTCAGTGGGTAATTTTCCGGTAGTGTTACACATTTGCTGTACGATGTTGGCTGCTACATTGCTATTTGATGGGGAATTTTTCCGGTCCGCCATGTCTTGGGTATCGATAAAGAATCAGTCAGCCAGAGCGCTGAGGCTTTTACATTTTGTCGAGCTCCTCTTGATTACCGTTATTTTTAGAGCCGTGAAGGGGAATCGATTTATGCTTAAAACTGGAACGTCCGCACTTTATGTCGACAGTTATGCTCTCCATAAAACTGGGTTCGCTACATTTCATTTTGGACTGGAGGTTGGTGCGCAAGACCATAAATTAAACGATTGTTTCTTTTAGAAAAAAAACCATCCACAAATAAAACGACATTCTTGTTTCGCTTTGAACCAAAAATTCAAACAGTGATGCTGAGCTATGTTTTCAATAAAAGTGAGGAAGGAAATTTTGGTTGAAAACGAAAACTTATTCTGAAACTCTGGTAATTTTATTTAGTAAGATACACTGTGTTTGAGACGTGGGTGAAGCTTTAGGCTGATTTCCCAGGCGCTGATGGGATTCGAGACGAAAATGATTTCGTTTTGGTTGTGAGTTTAATGCTATTTTGTTGGACGGGACTATGAGTCGGGATTTCATCCAGATCGATGATTTGTTTGTCATTCTTCAAATAATGTGCCTAATGTATCCATTGCGTTTGAAGTTTCAGTAGCTTGAGACGGGTAGAAGGCAGTGATTCGTGAAAGACACCCGGCAAGGAACGTTGTCGTGGGATATTAAAAATATGTGTGCTTACTGAGCCCAGGATCTCGGGAATCTGCGTGGTGTTTAAAGTCTATGAAAAGAAGGAGAAAATCAGATCTAGCCACGGAGCCCTCTCCACACTTGCATCCTGTCTGGCGCAATTAAGTCCCAAGACAGCTGGGATTTGGGAAGAGCCTTTAAACACCGGAATCATGTGCGTTTACAGCACTTCATTGGCCCTTTTCTAGCAATATTTTGTTAGATAAAAGCGCCGCATAATTTGGGAAAGTGATTTGCCCTTCAGCGCTACATATTGCTTCCACAATCTCTCATGTTCACAGTTAGCATCTCTTGCGAAAGGCACAACAACATCTAGAAATAGTGACCGATGCAGCAATCGCCTACGCATTCCGGATGATCATATTTCGTTCGATTATGTTTCGCGAAAAATTTAATCATCTATGAGAACGAAAATTAATTTTGTTACATTGGCAAATTAATTTTAAATTTGTTCTGGATAATGCGAAGGTTATTAGTTTCCAGGAAGTTAGATGTTATTATCGCAGTCAGTGGTGTCCGTCTTAAACGTGGTTTTCAGCTCAAGCAAGACAAAGCTGGTTTGTTGATTGGGGATTTCGTAGTCGTGTCATGGGACGGTTGATGTTTGAAAAAAAATCAAGCGAACCAGAAACCCGTTCAGATCGGTCATTTTCGAAATTCTTGCTTGATCAGAACGTCAGTTGTGGTGAACCATGTTTTCAGTTGACTTCTTTTGTCGCTACTCACTTCTTGTCACTTCGTGATAATGACGTAGTAGAAATCGATAAATATGAAAACAATTCGGTGCCGGGATTTGGATTTGTTCGTGTTGTTGATTTGGCTGCTATTCTGCGAACTGACAGCCTTAAAAAATCGAAAGAAAAATCTTGTATTTTGATGATGACGAATTTTGAGAAGTTTGGTTTTGAATCAGATACACTGAATATGCGTTGTTGCAGTATTAACCTGATGTCGTGGGTATTTGTGAAGTACATTTATTGATCAATACTATCGGGCTCAGAATTGTAACTCACCAAAAGGGACTATTTACCCCGGATTTTACAGTGTGTTCGCAGAGGCGAAAAGTATTTGCCGGCAATTCCATACAGTTTCCATATCAACTCAGCACTCTCTAGAAGGCTGTAGTATTTGATTTTCTTTTACATATTCATACGACGAGATACTTAACCCATTTTCCGGAAACAATGTCCGCTTTCAAAATCGGGAACATGGAATACAGTTGCACATTTGGCAATGTGACGATTGATCCACTTTTCGAGATTTTGTCCAGCGGAAATGGGCGTAATCACCACTGATTGTTTGTGTTACATCGCAAATACATGTATCTCGATAATGCATGCTCATTATGAGGAGGTTTGCTTATGAATTAGTTAGTAAACATATCAGTGCTGTCCCAGTGTCAAATTTGTCGTCATGCATACCAGATGCTGATTTTACGCCTGTCATTCTGTTTGACAGATTTAGATTCTGTAGTCTGTTTTCCCCCTGAGCTTCTCCCACAGCAATCTTCTTTCCCGGCAAATCACTTGTTTTTTTGTGGTCTTAGAGAACAGTGTGATTCAGACCATGACAAAAAGGTCACAGCTGGCAGTTTCGTTTCGCATTTATCTATCTTGTTAACTGTCAAACTGTAATAATAAACGGTGCCGGAAATTGTTTGCGTCTCAAACATGGACCAACCTACGTGGTATTTTCTAGAAACTGTGAATTGAATTTCAAGGAAATGTATTTTAAATGTTAAGTTGAACGAGATGTATGAATAGATCTACACTGGGTTTTTCGCAGTTGACCATTTAATGGTCTTTTATTGCGATCCATTTTTGACATGCATCATGGCAGAGCATATTGCACACGTTTTGGTTACTTGAGGCTAAGTGCCTTATTAATTTTAAAATCTGTGTCACGCCAGTCAGCCATCTGAGGATGACACTTATGCTAAGTTAAGTTACTGTCGAAGTTTCACTGGGATTTGAACACCAAGATTTTTTCCTGTCTTTCCATGAGAAACAGTATAATGTAAGCTTTCATTTTCGAGGTTATTTTACCAAATCACTCTTGATGTAATTTTTACGCTGATATGTCGGAAATCGTACGAGTTCTTGAATGTGGACATTTCCCGGTAAGATGACATGAAATGTCATTTGTTTCACGAGTTTGTTTTTATAAATTAAACGCTTATTAGTCTTTTGGTTTTCTCTATAGTTCTCAGTATATTTTATGATATTTGGTTCATTTTGCTCGACTAAGAGCTCTGGAGAAATCACGGAAGATGATTTGGTCGGTTTGGTTTGAAATTGCGTTCGAGCTTTCCTACCAAGAGCGCTCAAAGTTCTCTCGCGTGCGTCGCGGTTCACTGGCATGTGAGGTCCTGCTTCCATTAATTTTTTTGCTGCAGCTGTTGAACTAATTCTGTTTATTTTATTTCCTCAGCACACGAAATAAGTCATTCAGTCAGAATGGGTTCTTTGTTGAATAACTGGATTGGACTCTTGCAACTGTCCCTATTCTTTCGTCTATATTGTGTGACAAGTATTTTCTTTACACGTCAAGGACCTCTCCGGTTAATAATGAGGTGCTAAACAAGGTGGTTCTGAAGAGTCGATTACTCGCAAACAGTCGATTGTCGATCACTTTGCGCGGCTGCGGAATTATTCGAGCGTGGAGACGCTGTATATTTAACATTTTAAACTCATCGGTGTTCTTTGAGGGTTGAGCAGCACTAAAAGCTATCGTTTATCTGCTAAGAGAAGCACAGCGGAATCCATCCGCGAAAATCAACTAAGGTGCAATGGGTAAATTAACTTTTCTCGCGGACCAACCATTAGAGGTACTCACGCCTCCTACGGGGGTCTACTGGTGAAAACACATTTCCAGAACAGAGCTTACTCTGTTTTATTGCACGAAATTGATTTGCGTTTGTGGGATTATATTTGTCCTTCAAATTACTTGGATATAGGTCATGATGTTGGAAATGATATCATGAAGCATGTCTTTTACAGGCTCTAATACGACAGCTGACTCTGGAACTTTCCGTTCCTAATCCCGGAGAATTGAGAGGATTATTTTTGTGACGTGCAATTACTTCCATGGTTTTCGCCGGCATTTCGCGGGATTAATTGCCTCTTTGATCCTTCATCACGCGTTGCGATGGTCAGCAGATTATGGATCCAAGACCTACACCGAACACAAACAATACGGATTCTCAAAAATTGTGGACCTCAACTGTGGATTACATTAATCTTCTCAACGAGATCTTGAGAAACGGATGGACTGCAAATTTGGATCGTTTCGGCAGGATTTATTATACAAGGTAAGATATTTTAATATTGGTAAATCACCTTGTGTGAAATAACTGGAAATTTTTTATTTGAAGAAGAAATTAAATGAGAAGAATTTAAACGAAACACTTGAATGAACTATCATATTTTTATTTTGAAAAAAATGGTTGAGTGAAACATGAATTATAAAGCCAGGATTTGGTTGTTAGTTAGCGAAGTTTTTCCGGGCTTGAAAGATAGTGGGCCATTTGCGATCAAGAATCTGTTGTTGTTAGTGAAATGACTGTTTTGATAGTCTTATTACGAGTGATTTGCGGTGCGAATGAGGTTCAGCCGCAAGCAAGATTCATATGCACTTATTACAGCACACTGCGGAAAGCTTAGTTAGTATTGCCTAATAACCGGACACCTTATGTCTCATTATCAAGTGGACAATAAAAATATTGTTCTTCTCATCGACACGCGGTTTTTTGATTGACAGCGAAAAGACGGTATTGCTCGCCAGTGATTAATTTTCTCGCGCTTGTTCAAATGGAAAGTCTATTTGCACATGTGACTCGGATGCACTTAAGCAGGTCGCATCTGTGAAATATTATCGAATGATGAAAAAGCGTCATCTGCGTGATATTTATTAGGCTAGCCAGCGGAGTCCAAATATGCGTTTTGAAACGCGAAAAGTTGCGATGAAAAAAATCACTCGATCGGGCTTTTACTGATAATCAATCTTCTTCATTGCTTCCAACCGGTCAGACGAGCGAGGTTTTTCTGTCAGAGAATATTGTTGTTTCTCTTTAGCGAACTTATTGATCACATGGAATTGACGTATGCGTAGGAAAAAACTAGAGAAACCGATATGCATTTAATAAGGGGACCACTCAAGTTTGTTGAAGCAGTTTGAATATATTCTAATCAGATGAGGCTTTTTAACTTAAGCAGAGTGAGTTTTCGTTGCAAGCGATCTGTCGTCACTGTGAAAACGACGCACTTGACCTCTGGTTTGGTTCCGGTGCTTGATATCGTTGTACGAGCGAGACGTTTCTTTAAAGGTAGCCGACGCTTGTTCGAGTCTATCTTATTAGCAATCACAGACATGTTCACACCGCTAATTGAACTATCTGTTGGGAAGACCATCGCTTAAGACGCAAGAGCTGGGTTCACCGTCAACGACCGGG
>JAQIWT010001125.1:0-12311 GCA_034696485.1 Isohypsibius dastychi | reverse complement strand
GGGGGGTTGGGGGGGTGGTTTTTTGGGCCCCCCCCCCCCCCTTGGGGGGGGGGGGGGTGGGGGACAAAAATAAAATACCGTTTGGGAAGAGCCGATAACGATGACAAATACTTTACATTCACTTCGAGTGCAATCATTGCTGTCAATGATATCCAGCGACGAAGAAATTGTTTTTTTTTCATTCACGTTAGCGATAACGTGAAAAGAAAGTGTTAGAAAATCGGCCATTTGAGATTACTGCAGATTCTTGAGATTGCAATTTGAGCAGTGATGGAACATGCCCTCACCACAAGGGTACAACCTCCTTCATTTTCAATTCGAAAATAACTCTTCCCGGCTTTTAAGATTATTCCAGGGACTAAATTTCTCATCCCAGGGACTATTTCATCCCATCCCTGGATCGAAAATATTCTAGGTATAGCAGGGACATTTTTTAAGGAAAGTGCTCTTTCCAGGGTGAAATCCCGGCAATCCCTGCATCGAATCTGCATTGCTTCCATTTAACTGAGTGAGTACGCGGTTACGTGATGAAGAAACATGGTGGATACGCAGAACTTGTAAGTATGCAGACGAGCGTACAAAAAAGCTGAAGTGTTGTGAGTTGTGACATACAGAAATTGGCATAAAAACACCGCAAAGCAAGCAGCGACAAGTTGATACAGCCAGCGACAAGTGGAGACATCCAGCGACAAGGTGAGACAGCCAGCGACAGCTAGCGACAAAAGGAAACAACAGCGACAAGTGGAGACAAACCAGCGACAGGCAGCGACAAGTGGAGACAAACCAGCTGTTCGTCGCTGTTTGTCGCTGGCTGTCGCTGCTTGTAGCAGCCTGTCGCTACCTTGTCGCTCGCTGTTTCCTCAGGAAGCTTTGAACTTTTCGTTGATTGTCGCTATGCGTGTCGCTATGTGTCGCTGCTTGTCCCATGCATGTACGAAACAGCTCACTGCCATTTGTGAAAAGCACGGTGTACCGATCATGCCACTTTCTGTTTTTTTCTTCGCATTATTGCATTTTGCTATCCAGCTTAAAACTACTACACACACATTTCACCCTGCTGGAATAATTTGCAAATAGTTGTGAATTCTAGACAAAATCCTTTCTGAGATGGCATGAGTGGAAGGTTACTCAAGAATCTTTAGAATCTTTGGGTTACTTCAGAATCTCCCTCCAACCCATAATTTCCTAGACCTCAATGACTGGTCATTGAAATATCGTGAACAGGTAAATATGTCCTGAATAACATCAGCAGGCGTGGCATCGGCGCAATCGAAACGACAGTAATTGCAATGGATCGGTGCCATCAAAGAAGATTTTCAGTGATCCATTTCCGGTTTAGTGCATCCGGAGAACTCACTAGCTGCGCATTTACGAGCTTGTCTGAGCTGATATACGATGCCGATAATAATAACCTACTAATAGAGAAACTAGCCTTTTTAATTCCCAGCGTGGTCTTAGTGTTGTTATCACTGCTGTTTCGTCCTGTTTCACTGCTGTTTCGTTTTGAACCTCGAGCAGTCGCTGACTTGTTTAACATGACAGGACTAGCATAAACAGGAGATGCTCGTATTCAATCCTTGTTTAATGTGACATCTCAGTGGAGCGGTGCCACAGAAGATCTGGTGATCTGGTTTAGCTGCGCCATTCTCTTTGATTTTATCGGTGGAATCGCCTGTTTTTTCCTAGGTCTCACCATCTGTTGCCAAACAAGCTTTCGTCGTCAAACCAGTGTTTTCATATTCTATGTCGTTTTTCTGGAATTTATACTCTTTTGCGTAATGTACCCGTTATCATATCCGGTTTCCTTTTATCGCCGAATGAGATGGACGTGCACTATTGATTGTGTTCCTGTAGCTATAATTCATGCTGCTCTTTTCATGACAGTTACCTGGGCGAATGTGTTTTTGGCCATGAACCGTTTTGTAGCTGTCATCCCCCGCATCGATACACCTCATGGAACTCGAAACGTGTCATTTTCATCATGGTGTTTCTTAGCTTTACTATTGAATTCACGCTTCGGTTAGCTCCCGGCCAGAATATCCATCGGTTTCCGCTAAGAAAATACGACTGTGCCCCAGCGAGTGTCATTCCAGTCGTTGATACGATCCAATCTGTTCTTGGCATACATACATCTCCCCATTGCGCTGACCGTTGTGATGTATTTGTTGGTCATCGTTGGTCAAATGCAAAATAGAGCAGAGGCTGGCACGTTAACTGGTCAACGGATTCGATCTGATGCGCACTTATGCGCAGTTGCGTCTGATTTTGTTGTGCATTCTCTTCGATGGGCTTGTTCGAATAAAGAGGGGTTTTTGAGTGGTCAGTTTTGTGCCCAGGCAAAAGGCTTTGTGACCTCTTGGAGCCCCCAAACCGGCAAACTCTTCGTGTTCGCTTCAGGAGCAAAGAATTAACCTAATGGTTTCTCTCGTCAGCGGCAACGACGGAAGAATATCGCAGTCATCTTGTTCGCTTCCACTTTGTAGTCCAGCGCAGCTGTCATGGTTGTACCTATCTTGAACAACCATTTTCCCCAAACTTGGCATCGTCATCCAATGCTGGTGTTGTGGTTTCGTATTGTTACAATGCTGTAAGTCATTTAGTAAACACAACGGTCCTATCGATTCACCTTTTGTATGATTTAGCTCTTGATGGCGATTGTCAACGCTGATTACAAAGCAGTGGTCAGCATGCTCTTTCGTAGAGCATTCAGCAGAAAGAACCGTCAGCAGGTTTTTGCCCTTGACTCGTTGAACAGGAATGCACAATTACAGTGATTGTCGCTGATACCACGTGACGACATGAGTCATAAACATAATCGTGGCTTTATCTCAAAAAACGCGTCTGTTTTTGGAGTCCAGTTTCTTAACGCAAACTCCTGTACCATGAGTCCGATCTGCAAATTGGGTAAAATAAAATATTCAGTAATTTTCTGATACACTGAGTTCGTAGTGCTCTTAAAGAGGAAAACTGCTTTGTGGGATTGGAGTTTCGTACCACGTCGTTCTGGAGGCACAGGCAATTGGAGTCCAATTACCGTGAACCTGATACTTCTGAAATGGCATTGAATACATGCTTATACTCGGCTGGATGATCTTTAAAGAAGTCGACGTGATGACTAAAATAGTTCGTCTACAAAGAAGCCTGGTTCGGGTAATCAGCATTGTTTCAACGAATACGGATATCGAACAGGATCTGGTGAGGACGGAAGAACAGAAGCAAATTTTGTTCTTCTTGAATCTTTTGAATCTTTTGATCAGATCTGTCCTCATCTGATGTCTATTAGTAGTCTGAATTCAGTCACCTGTAAAACGAGCATTGATATTTTGGGGGGAAATGTCGCTTAATACGCAGTTATCATTACTCCGTCCTCTCGTGTAATTGGGCACCCTTTTCGCTGTATCGATCGGCTCACCACGCACACACTGCGTGAGCCCCGGGTGTACCCTCTGGCTGCGCACTTGGTGAGCCGATTGATACAGCGAAAAGGGTGCCCAATTACACGAGAGGACGGAGTATCTATTCTCTCCGTCGTGTTTCTGCTGAACGAAGTTGGAACAACAGAAGTATAGGGAAATGATGGAGTATGGAGAGATCGAATTGTTGATAGCGATCCACCGCTTTATGGTAAGTCGGGTAGAGCGTGTGATTCAAAAACCACTCTATCATGACGTTCGTTTTTTTTCTATTAGTCTCCGATGGTTTAATTCTGGAAACAGGAGACTTGCTCCAGCATTCAGCAAATGTCTGGAACTGTCGCTTTCGATGCGGAGCTTTCAGGAGCGCTCAAAGGAGAAGCTGTCTATCCAAATGCCGTCTTGTTCCTCGGCCTTTCTAGACAAGTTGAAGATTATGCATTTTTGATTTCATTGTGGCTGCGCTCACGGGCGTCACGGGCGTTTTACTCCGCATTCCACGGGTGTTCAACTGCGCTCACGGGCGTTTATTGTTTGATTGGGGTTTGGTTTTACTCGAGTTCCCCTGACCAATGGCAGCTCCTCATCAGAACGAAGAAAATTATCTCTTTTTACTGTTCGTTGGGCCACGAAATGAACCAAGAAACGTGTAGGCTCATGGGTCATCTTATGAAGGTGGAAGCTGGCGCAAAAGTCAAAGTCAATATCACGAACTGCCAAAGACAGCGTGGTCTCGAATCTCGATTGCGGCCTCCACGCAGTCGCAATGGCAACAGCTTTTGACCCAAGTGAGGTCTTGGAACATGGTGAGATGCGGCCACATCTTCTGCCATCTTTCGAGGATCGCCTTCTGACAACTATACCTAGTTATGCAAACTGGCCATACACGGAGAGAATCACGTAGATAAAAGATTAATAAATCAAAACTATGTTTTCATACAATGTACCACATAGATATTGAAGATTCGCCAGCATCCCTTTAAGTTTATGAAATCTTTTGAAATTAACGGATACCGAGCCAAAGATGTGCTCAGAACATCTTCGATATCGTACATATGTCCGGATCAGGTTATGTATGCAAATAAGAAGCGATGAATGTGGCGTGATCGTGTTCAGCCAGCGGTAGCAGATCGAACACCTCGGGCTCAGGCTGGATTCGGTTGCCCGGGTCGTTATCATCGCATATACCAGTGTAATTCTCTTGATAAATGCTACTTAAAAACGTTTTGCCTTTGACTACCTTTTCGATTTATGGTAGCCTTCCGACCGCCGGAGCCAACATGAAGCTGGTTTCGATTTTCTCGATTTTGTGGACTGTTGGAACAGCTCGGATATGGACATTTGCTTCTGGGAATTTGGGAAGTCCGACGAAGCCAGCTGGTTGTATTTGGTATGGGGAGTGTGCAACCGGTAAACGCGGCAAGATGAACTGCCCGTACAGTGGACCAGCACAAAGTTTGGCTGACGTTGAGGCAATGGAAACTATTCGGGAACAATGTCCATTCATGTTAAATCAAAGTAAGTGAACCTAGTAAAAAATAATGTGAGCTTAATGAGAGATCGCTGCGAAAAGCCAATCTGTTGCGGCGAATAACTAGCTGTGGTGTGGAAGAATGCTGTGTTTTACTGGGTTTGGCAAGTGTCCTGCTCTGGATTCAACGTCGCTCTTGAACACGAAGAGCCAGGTGGCGGATCATGTAATTCAACCGGTTGAATGATTGCATCTCGATGGAGCGGTCGTTGAATGACCACCACTGCTGTTAATAGAGCCCATATCGTTCAGGTAAAAGCGAACCGTCACAGGCGTATTAAAATTTTTAAAAACGAAGTCTTATCTTGAGAAATTTTTGTATAATTTGTTGGGTTTTATTGAAGGTGTTCATTCTATAATGTGATCTGGAATCCCAGAATATCTCGTCACTTAAATAAGCTCACCAGTTTTTGTCGAATGTACCGTTCGGGTAACTCTTCTTAACGATAGTTTAATCAGCATTGTTGAGTTGCTGATCACAAGGAAACAAAAATTTTCCATCACCTTGGTCATTTCTTTATTTTTTGCTGAATTTTTCGCGCACCGATCTTGTTTGTCCTCAAAAATTTTTTATATACTGTACCTCGGAGAGATATCACGTCAAGAGAATGAATTGAACTTGAAACTTTCTCCGTTTCAAGTTTGTTGTTCATTTAAATAGTTTAGTTTCTTGGTCATTTCTGAATTTTGTTTCTTTCTGTTTGTTATACATCAACCTGACTTGAGTTTGTGTTGATTTCAGATTGGTTGAGAATCCCACGGGGAACACGGAGAACGCCGATAAGGGCGACAATTCAGCGCAGGGTCTGTGAAACTCATTCAGTTTGGGACGGTGTTCCTACAAAATCGCGGGTGGCCGGAAGAACGTCGTCTAAGGCTGCCACGCGGAAGAGCCAGAGTGCACTGTCAATTTATTCCAAATTCGCCCTCTCCCCCCCTGAATTTCCCGTCACGGCTCATACTGTTTCAAACATAATTGAAAATCGTTTTCTGTCGTAGATGGCACAGTACCAGATCTCTGTTGTGATGCGAATCAAATCAGAACTTTGGGGGATAAACTGAAACTGGCCAAAATGTATTCGGGTAATGACCCAAGCTGCCTCCTTCAAGTCAAGATTCTCGGCTGCAACATGGCTTGCTCCCCACAGCAAAACCAATTCCTGTACCCGCTTTCGTATGGCGTTCAAGGTCAGACATGGTTATGTATCAACGTTTTGTCATATCAATCTACTGTTGTTCCTTCACAACAGGAAACATGACATTTATCGCATCCATCCAAACTTTCATGCATAGGGAGTTCTTCGGGAAAATATCGCAATCTTGCCGCAGCGAAAATACGATCATGTTCGGATTGTGTGGAAAGTGGGACGATTCGTGCTCGGCTGAAGATATAGCTGATTATTCGGGTTCAGAGAACGACTTTAACACTCCATTTCCCATTCGTCATACCCTAGTCGATGGTCCGCTATGTTATAACGGATCACTGTTCCATCCGCTGAATCCCACTGGAACTCGAACTTCCCCTTCCACTGAAATACCTGTAACGTGCAGCGCATCAGATACCCCTACGGGAGTCACAGAAATGCCGACCTCAACACCGACAACGGTGCCGCTCAAAACTTTAGATTTGAAGCAAGATAAACCATGCAGGATACTTGGTACACAGATCTGTTTTAAACCTACACACTCATAGTTCCATATGCTGCAGGCTATGAATGCACGTGGGTTATTTCATCTGTGTTATTCTGCATCTTCGCCTCGGCCTTTTCAACGTTTTCCCTGTGTGGTATGCTTCGTTCGAAAAACAGGAGACGAACAAGGAACTCCGTACAAAAGATTTCGGAATCCGATGTTTACGTCAGACCAACATCTTTCGGTAAGCCTTACAGCTCTTGGTCGTTTGGTTTTTAGAGAAAGTCTCCTGTAGTGGTTCAGATAACAACAACTGGTTTCGCGCGATGTGTGTTTACAGAAAGTGAAATCAGCAAATGCGACCAGTTTAGTGCGCGGTTCGAGGCCCTGATAACTACTGGATTCACGCGCTGGGGCAGCTTTTGTGCGAGACATCAAGCTTCCGTCATCGCATGCTCCATGTTCTGCGTACTAGTCTGTTGTATTGGATGGACTTGTTTCTCGGTCACCACAGATCCGGTACTTCTTTGGTCAGCGAAGAACAGCCGTGCGCGCCTGGAGAAGGATTTCTTCGACGAACACTTTGGGAGGTTTTATCGAGTTGAACAACTTATAATCCGGCCGAAGGACCAGTCTATACTTTATCGAAACGTCACGAATGGCCGCACTCGATTGACGTCACAAAATCATTACGGACCTGTCTTCCGCCGCGAGTTTCTGGAAGAGGTCAGTGTGAAGTTATAACTTTCTAAATTAAATCTAAAGAGCCTCCATAGGTTTTCCGTTTGGAACATTCGTTGTTCAACCTCACAGCTGAAGTATCTGGTCACAACATCTCCTTGGACGACATCTGCTTGAAACCGCTGACACCGCAGAACACCAACTGTGCAGTGATGAGTATAAGCAGTTATCTACAGTCCAACATTACAAAATTGAGCGATCCTTCTTTTGTCAACCACATCATGAACTGCATCGACAATCCCCTTCAGGCTAGTGCTCGAATGGAAATGGTTTGTTTTGGGAAGGGTGGTGTTCCCGTTGAGCCACAAGTCGCTCTAGGAGGTTTCAGTGGCAAGAACTACCATGAAGCCACCGCACTCGTCTTGACATTCCCCGTTAACAATCCCGCAAATGCCACATTCACAGAGGAAGCAATGCCTGGGAGAAAACTGCTGTCGAGTTCATGAATAACTACCCCCAAGATAACTTGTCCGTGACGTTTATGTTTGAGGTATGTTGCTGCTGTTTCATAGATGTCCAGAGCCAGTGTTTGAACTTGACCTTATTCCAGCGATCAATTCAGGATGAAATCGAGCGATCACGCCGGGCCGATGTCGAGACTATCGTCATCAGTTACATTGTCATGTTCGTTTATATTGCCGCCGCGTTAGGCCAGTACGATGATCTGCAAACCTGCCTGATTGATTCCAAGATAACTTTGGGTCTCGCCGGAGTCATCATTGTCTTCACATCATTTATATCTTCTGTGAGCTTCTACAGTTACTTCGGACTGCCAGCAACATTGATCATCATCGAAGTCATCCCCTTCTTGGTCCTTGCTAACGGCGTGGATAACATCTTCATTATCGTCCATGATTTCCATCGTGATAATTCAGATGATAGCACGCGAGCTGCGATCGAGTCGAAAATGGGGGCGGTGCTGGGCCGAGTTGGACCGACCATGATCCTGACCAGTTTTACCGATGTCGTTGGGTTCTTTTGTGGTGAGAACAATATCATTATAGACGGTGAAATGACACACATTCTCCTGAATATTCATCTTTACCAGGCGCATTATCTGGAATGCCAGCCGTTCAGATCTTCTCGCTGTACGTGGCATTGGCTCTCCTCATCAACCTGACCCTACAGGTTTCTTGCTTTGTGGGCCTCATGACTCTGGACATTATAAGACAAAAGGTAGGATTGTGGTGCGTTTGGGGAAAACCTTGCATATCTTCGCATTGATCAAACATGTTCTGTTTTTGAAAAGAGTCGCCGAATGGACATTCTGTGTTGGATCAAGGGCAGACCGAAAGCAACTGTGAACAATGAAGGGTTCATTCATCGATGCCTCAGCCGACATTACACGCCGTTCTTGCTTAATCAATGGACCCGCGCTGCAGTGATTTTGATTTTTGGTGGGTGGCTACTCTCGTCGTGTGCCGTACTGAACAAGATCAGCGTCGGATTCGATCAGAAAACAGCGATGCCAGAAGTAAGACCACAGTGTACAGTTTTCCCAGAAATTCCCTGGAAAGCCATGATTGAAAATGAGTTGATTGATTTGCTTTTGCGAACCACATTGCCAGCCCGCTCAGCAGAGCGGGTAACTTCTCAATCAGGGCGGGTGAGGCGGACTCACATGTTGAGTGGTGCTGACCTATCAATCAGCACGTTTTCAATCATGGCTTTCCAGGGAATTTCTGGGAAAACTGTATTGCCCTGTCGGTTGAAGGTTGCGTAACCCCTGTTATATTATTGCTTTAGGACTCATATGTTCTCAGTCAGATGCGGTCCATGGAAAACTATCTCTCTGCTGGAGCTCCTGTTTATTTTGTCATAGCGTCCACCATGAATTATTCTGATTCCGCAGTTCAAAAGAACTTCGCCGAAGCTTCGCCGGAATCACTGGTTAATATGATATTTCAAGCTGAGAAGCACACAGCTACTTCTTCAATTGCACAACGTGGACACAGATTCAGTGCAAGCTGGATTGATGACTACTTGAGCTGGACGGCCTCGAATCAGGCATGTTGCTACACATACTACACAGATCCGGCGATGCTATGCCCAACGTGGAAGCATACCAATGAGACTGAAAGAAATGAAATATGTCGCCCGTGTCAACGCTCAATGGATGTCGGCCGTCCAAATGACGAAGATTTCATGAAGTTTATTCCGTTGTTCTTGGAAGATGTTCCCAATTACCGCTGTCATTACGGGTGAGTACACAAGTGATCATTTCCAACACTCGAATTGCAGGCTAGAATATCTTTGTTTCAGAGGACATGCGGCTCACAACAACGCACTGTATATCAACCAGAGAAACCGAATGATTGAAGCTTCGTTCTTCATGGCCTATCATACCCCATCCAACTCATCCGTCGCCTTCACCCAAGCTCTGCTCAGAGCTCGAGAACTTGCAGATCGGATGGGCGATCGTGTCGGTGCGAAAGTGTTCCCGTACAGTGTCTTCTACGTTTTCTACGAGCAGTACTTGACAATCGTGACGGACACTGCGATGAATCTTGGGTCGTCATTTCTAGCCATCTTCGTTGTGACCTTTATTCTGTTGGGATTCGATTTGCATTCAGCAGTGATTGTGGTTTCCACCATTGCAATGATCGAGATTGACATGATGGCTGTGATGTACTGGTGGGGCATTGAGCTGAATGCAGTGTCGCTCGTCAATCTCGTTATGGTAAGGTGGCGGCGGCCATGCACTTACTTCGAAAGTTAAATGTGAATATTGCAGAGTGTTGGAATCTCGGTTGAGTTCAGCTCGCATCTGGTTCGGGCATTCGCCATCAGCACATCGGGAGGCAGAATGAGCAGGTCTGCTGAGGCCTTGAATACAATGGGGAGCTCGGTAATCCTTTACGCAGACATGTTCTCATTTTGATTACCAACGTGTTGTTTAAGGTGCTGAGCGGAGTGACCTTGACGAAAGTGGGCGGAATCGTTGTACTTGCATTCAGCCATTCGCAGACCTTCCGAATCTACTACTTCCGCATGTATCTGAGTATTGTGCTCATCGGGGCTGCGCATGGTCTCATTTTTTTACCCATCCTGTTGTCGTATGCTGGTAAGATTGGCTGAACAATATGGTGTAAAACGGTCCCACGAAATCTGTTGTTCCTAGGTTCACCGATTAGAACCTTCCGCCTTATTCACCACGCACGTCGAAAAGGACCGACCGAGCCAAAAATTTTCGATGATAAAATCGAGGTTTTGGAACTGCATTAAAGTCCCTCTTCGGCCTCTGTTGAGCGATGTTTTTTTGTGGTGGTTGGGTTATCCAGTGAATTGAACTGAATGTATATATCCACTGTATTCCAGTTTTCATGCGATGGTTTTAATGAAAAAAATCAAAGCTGTGCACGTTCTTCACTTTGCATCATAATTTGCTGTCGATCGTTTTTTATTTGTGACACTGTTCAATCTCCATAGTTTAATGAGCGCCGGGCACACAAGCTAAGGAGGTTGTTACCCAGGAGAAAACGTTATGGTCTTTCATATGGTGAATATGGTCAAAAATTGCTAGGCCACGTCCATTTTTCACAATCACTCTGAACTCGTTGGTGAAGTCCTCAACCTGGAATCTCAATCAGAATGTCCATAGCAAACCAATGACCCAAGCAGAGGGAATAACCATAGATACGTGGTGACCACCGAATAACCAACCTGACCAATCGTAGTTCATACGGCAGTTTGGTCTGTTATTTTCTCATCGGTAGGCCGGAGAGGTGATGACACGTCAGAACACGCCATTTCTCTGAATGTATGTAGTATGTTCTCTTTGTTCTGCACGATATTTGCTCCTGAGACATGTTTTGTTCTGCTCTTTCGCATGTTCAATAGACGCAGGCTTGCGAATCTTCAATACTGTGCGAGACGGTGCAGTGAACCAAAGGACGAAAAACACAACAAAAGTTTTTCAAATCGACGATGGCGTGGGCTATAGCGTGAAAATTCCTGAAATTTCAAGAATTCATGTTCTTGCAGGGGTCCACCGGAATGATTTCAGCGAGTTCCATGATCGCCTGTAGCCGTCAAATTTGATGTTTGATCGAACTTGATAATTTGATGGCAATTCCGTCAAATTTGATGCCAAACGGGCAGATTTGATGACCAACCGTCAAATTTGATGCTCATGCTACTCATTCGCTTCAAATTAATTTCTGAGCTGATCTAACTTTTCAGTGTTGGTTTTCGGCCAGATCTTCAGAACCAGAAGCATAGTGAGAGTACTCTCACTATGCCAGAAGGTCATTTTTAGGATTTCTTCGCCTGCAGCTGCTCATTAAAATTGGCTCAATCCCTTTTTTCAGAGAAAGAGAGAGGGATACCGTAGTGTATCGAATCTGCCCGTCGGATTTGTTGTCTCACCGGTCACTCGCGATCACTCTTGCCTTTTCACAGCGTAGAAGGTATTGTAATGCATCAAATTTGCCATTTTGATGCAAATTTGATGCAAAGTACAAATGGATGAAGCGACTTAATACAGTAACACAGATGAAGTGAATTTTAAAAAACCCTTCATTTCTGAACACTCGAATTTTCCACAGCGATTTTTTAAATCCGGTTGAAACTGGATTTTATAGATAAAACCAAACTGTGAAAATTTAATTTTTTTTCTCAGATCAGTTAAGGATCACCCGTTACACAAATGTGTATGCTGATCAAGTTTTGTTGGGTCCGGTTGGTTTCAACATCAGCGTTTCTATCTGGCGTTTAAAATAATTTGGTTCCTTGATTTTCGTTCTTTGTAAAAAATGCCAGTGATCAACAAGTTTTGGAATTTGAAATTTGTTTATCGATGTTCTTGCACTGTGTTTTCTTTATTCTTCAAGTGGTTAATCTATTTATTCTAGTAGGCCAGGACACAATTCATGATAAACACAACAATCGCGTCCACTCAAATATTCATAAGTGCAAATCAACAGGTCTGCCATAACGGTTTAATTCTTCCTGCAACGAATTCACCACTGACACATCAAATCTGCCCAGACATC
>JAQIWT010001124.1:0-12329 GCA_034696485.1 Isohypsibius dastychi | reverse complement strand
TGATAGATTCTATTGTCGTGAGAACGAGCCACGGGAGCACCTGGCTGGTTCATGACCACATGGGTGCCATTCAGTTTCAAAAATGTAAACAAACCATTACAGTTCGTTTATTTTCCCATGTGTACGGATCTGGTCTCCTCGGAAACCCGACGTTCACCCCTAGCTCATGACTTTTAATCTATGATAGCAAAGCAGCGGGCCCTGTTTCGCAGTCACATTTATAAAGAAAAGACATGCTTGAGACATTCGAAGTTGTCGGTCAGTGCGACAATACTGTACCAGAGGAACTCACTTTGCATCTCTGTGCCGTACCCCATACCCTACCAAGCCCAAAAGAACAATTTTTGTCCCTCCGCTCAAGGCGGGGGGACTTTACAGTTGTACCGCAATCCGAGGTCCTAAAGTATCGATGAAAAAAGTACGGAAAAGTCTCCCTGGTCTCTATCGATTTACAGTGAGGCAGGCCTGCAATCCCATACTTTTGGCCGCTCTCCCTCAAAAGTCTCTCTGGTCTCTATCAAATGCCTCTCGCTCACGTAAAATTTCGCCCACTCATCCGCCCACTCACTCACCCATTCGCCCACTAATGCACCCACTCACTCTTCCAATCACTCATGGATTAATCATATGAGTGGCGCTCATTAGACAATTAATTCTTTAAACGTTTTAACACATGTCGCGCACCGAGTAATCTCAAGATTTTGGGGAAAAAACACACCGTATTCCAGAAGGTGGGGGGACATGTATGTTCAGGAACCCTCGAGGGTTCTTGAACTTCAGAAGCCCTCGAGGCTTTTGCAGGTATATTTTATCGGAATCAAAACAAATTAGCCAGCCGTTGCAATACAGTTGCAATACACAGACAACATAGAAAACCTCATTTAAAACATCGGAAGCACGTCGCCACACAGTTCAAGGTACGCTGCGAATACGTACGTACAGTACATCGAACCAACCTGGGCTGGCGGAAAATTGAGCGAAATGATCACGGGATCCGACAAAAAATTCGACAGGGCGAGCCAGAACAGGCAGGGGGGGGGGTGTAGTGCCAAATAACGCAATCGGATCGAACCGGGAAACACATCTCGCGATCGATCAACAAACCGTTTTGTAAAACCAGTAAGCGGAGCGAATGGACGACCAGTCAGCAATCTGGCCAGGAAATGTGGCTTCCTAGTTGTGCATTTTACTCTTGCGTGACGAGCCATCATATCATAGCGCAAAATGGTTCTCGAGCAGCAAATCATTAATCCATACCACACTCCTATTCCGGAGGAGGTCTTTTCCCCACCAAACCAAATACAGTGCAGTAGGAACGAGCCTAGATGGATTTCAAATCGGGGTTTGGGGGTGTTGTATAAACTTGTAGCAATTCCACAATTACTTAAATTACTCGGAATTTTCTGGACGTTACCAGTACAACCGGATTCAGCACATTGTCTTCAGTCATCGCCATAACCAGTCACTGGAATCGGTCGGCAAAGCTGAACGATGCTTTCAGCTGTAGCCACACCAGTACTGGTTTTGCTTCTGTCGTACACTGCTGTCCTGAGACATAATCGTATTTCCCTCTGATCCCACTCCTTCGAATGGCTGGCAACACGGCTGACAAGCTGACTGCTTTGTTATCGGAGATTGGGAAACTGAAGCACGACAATGCCCAAGCTTTTATTGACAAATGGGGAGCAGCAGTGGAACAACTGGAAATGCACAGCCTCACGGGAGCTCAAAATCAAGCCCTATCACACAGAGTGGACCACTATTTTCGGAGTAATATAACGGAAATCGAACTTGCACGCAGTGTTATCGACAAGGATTACAACATGATTCTTGGTGCACAGAGCTGCAGGGTGTATTATCGAGAACGCAAACACGTTGGATGCAGTAATCTGGGTACATCAGTGTGCAATGCAACATCGAGAAAGACCGTACGCAACATGGACGTACGTAGCTTTATAGAAAGCATCAGTGACCCTGGTAGTCGCCATGATTATACCGCCATAGTCGCAGAGATTGGGGCGCGATACTTTTATGTTTGGGGCCTGGAGAACATGGCTATTAACAAGACTCTTCGAGCAGATGAAAAGCAGGCTTATTATGACAGACTTGTCGATCACAGTACGCATCCGAATCCATATATCCCAGCGCCCCCCTCCGTACCAAATCTCACCCAAGAAGAGCGAGCCAAGGTTTTCCTCAAGTGCACCAGCGAGGCCATGAATGCCTATATGCACGGCAATGAGTTGGCGAAGGAAGTTTTCGGGTCGGTATGTTACGACTTCGATGCACTTGATCAAGTGAAGACGCTGAGCCAGGTTCAACTTGATTATCTCCGAGAACTAGTGATTTACAGAAACCAGTATTCCAACTCAAGTAAGTTTAACAAAAGAGTAAAATAACCCTAGTGGCTGGTGGTGTCTCCGTAAAAAGGGGAAAAGTTTCCTTTGGAAATTTTATATTAATTATGGAGCTTCCGTTACACATTTAAAACAATCTTGCAAGTCTCGCATTGCATATTTCTTGAGCAAATACTTGTGTGATTTGGTTGATAGAAAGATGGAACCCACATTGAGCAGATTTCAATCAATGCAATGACTCCCTTGGGTTCGTCCTCCATTGCAATGTTCGGTACCGGTCTCCCCTTCTTTCCCGCAGAAAAACTCGCACATTTGGCGCTCAAGTGGTCAAACGATTTTAAGCTCTCTTCGTGACACCCTGTGAGCACTGCCTGTGCTTAAACATCACGTGTTAGACTTCCATATTATAGATATTGAGCTAGACCAGGAAGAAAATGACGCATATTTCGAGAAATTTAATATGCTTTAATTTGATTCTGCGAGGCACAAAAATCAGATTGCGCGTTCGCGCACAATTGTGAACACGCATTGCAAGTCAACCCCCAACGCGATAAGCAACCTCTACGCAAAAGACTCACACGTTCGATGCCGAAGTGGTCGCACGGTTTGAGCACTTCTTGTGACAGCTTGGCGTGCTGTCATCTCTCATCTCAAACTCGCACATTGGGGCGGAGTGTCACCAGCCAATCGATACTGCGGTTTCGCGTTTAAAAGATGATCGTCCTCAAAAGTGATACATGGTGGTACCCCCTGGCGTTGGGCATTGACTACATTATTCGGGCGACTACCACATCTGTGCAGCCAGCATCACAAATCAGGCTGAGACTGCAATATGTTGGTTGAAAAAAGAATATCAGTAGAACGAAGAGCATTTATTGATTGGCTCTTCACCCACTCCGTCCGTTGTTCTCACAGTGTAACCGACCAAAGTGTCCGGCAGATCGACGGGCATAAAATTAATAGCTTGCATGCCCCGCCACCCATTTGTGTATACGAGGCGGGGCTAAGTTTTTCAGGGTATAAGAGATCTTCCAATCCTCCCTTGACCACCCCCCCCCCCCCCCCCCCCCACCGACATCCTGAACTCATATCAATAACCACTGCCCAAAAGGTACTGCATCTGCATGATTGAGTCGGCGGCCGTATGAGTCAGTTGGACTGTTGAGCCGACGAATAAAACAAATTTAGTTTCAAACAGAACTATGTTTGTCCTGCTGAAGCGGATTGGTAAAGAGAATACTCAGTCTTCATTGGTTTTCGTATCGATCATCTAGCGATTATGTATGACATCAAACTACTGCCCCCGAATGCCTCGAACCGTACTACTGTACATTCGAATTGCACTACACTTACACTTACATGTACATACAGCGGTTCAGCGATTAGACTCACTCGAGAAACTACAGGGTACGCATGGTTGCCCAGATAATTCTAACGTTTTTCAGATAGCCGATCAGCTGGAACTCGGCCGACAAAAATAGACGAAAGAAAAAACTAATCAGTATGACAAAGACTTGCGGCATTATTTCAGACAGTGCGGAGAGCGATGAGTTTTGAACATTTATCAGGGAATCTGAAGCCTTCGCTGTGAAACTTCCCCGCAATTCTCCGCTCAAAGCAAGCAAGTACTGTCGATACCAATACTGTAACCAACCAGTCAGGTGCTAGGTGGTTAGTTTTTGGGGAAGGAAGGTCCTAGGAAAATTTTGAAGCTGAGTAAAGAAAAAGCGATAGGAGTTCTCCGCGTACACCAGAGCCCAATGAGTAGTTCTCTGACGTCAAGACAGTATTGTAGTCCACCAAGAGACGTCAGAAAACCGCAAGACCTATTGGGCCTCGCTGTTTATGCGAATGTATCATGTATGGAATATCTCAGAAAAATTGTCGATTCGCCATTTTCTGCCTGTGCGAAACTCGAGCTTCTGTCGCTTTCTGAAACAAATCGCCAGAGCTTTGAATTTGAACAAGGGTGAACCTGACGCCCGCTGAATAGCCAGACAGAATCCGTGCTGTCTATGCGGCAATTATTATTATCGCGCGTTTCAAAAGGTAATAGTAATATGCAGTAAGACCGATGACTTTTTTTGCTGGTCAGCATTTGAAAGGAAAAAACTCGGTTTTTTTAAACTGATTCCTGAGTTTCTTGAGCGTAGCATGTACAGAATTTGATGCTCTTTAAAATGGCTGTCTGGGGTTTTGCGAAATGGGTGCAACTTTGTCTTCCAGAAAAATGATTTCGTTATGCTGTCGTTGAATCTCTCTCTCCGCTCAGTCGATTTCCAGTCACGTGATCCCTTCTAAAATGTCCAACTGATTCGATTCACAGCTTGATATCTGGCTTGTATAGCAAATTGCTTTTCGCGTGAGGCACTGATTCTGGCTATTTAACTTTGGACTGCCGTGTTGTGGTTTTCCTTCTTTCTGGACTTTGTTGTCAAGCCGAACTTGACAAGTGCTTAACACTCGCTTATTTCATTATCATCTTTGACATCTCACTTTTCGAGCTTGCATCGAAGCTTCGCTTCGATCAACTTCACTTCACTTTTGCCCAACTTGGAATAAACTTCGCGGCTGTTCAGCATGATTTTCTCTCGTTCCGCTCAATGAGCGTTCATCATCCAATCGAGTCGATCATATTACAAAATCCTTAAAAATTATCCGTTGAGTTGATTTACGCCCATCTTAACAGGAATTTTCTGTTTGCCTCACAAGCTGGTAAATTTAAACTTACAAACGGGGTTTGGAATTTGGCAGCTCCAAAACTTCGGCACAGTAACGATTCTCACTGCTATTTTCGGAAAATATGTTTGTACCCATGTAGTTACAACGAAACCGATGACGATATTGATCACGCAGTTTCTTTCTGAAAGCTGATTGGAACTTACCACTTTCTATAACCTTTCAAGTTTTTGTATTCTGCAATTGTGTAACCACTTCTGTAATCCACTTCTGTAATCCAACTCTATGGTGCTCCGTTCAGTTTCTACACTTCTTTTCGTCTATCCTCATGGTGAGCTGAACCCAACCGCAACGACACTTTAGACCTTTCGTTTTTTAGGCAGACTTCTCGTGGTTTTGAGGTTCTGTACTTGGCTCTCCGAAGACAAGAGCTCTCGATGCGCAAATTTTCTTTTATACTCGAGCAGTATTGGTAGCCACTAGCTTGCAGTTTTGTAGTATATAGCTGATGGTACGGATGGTCAAACCTTTGGTTATAGGAACTATTCGTAGCGAGTACTGTAATTCAAATACCCGAACTGATTCTCTGATATACCAAGCAGGCGAGAGACTGTGAATATCATAGAATATCATAGACCACAGAAGACTATGACCACAAAATCTCAAAGTACAGATCCTCCTGGCTTCGAGCTCAATCAACGACGAGTTCCCAGCGGCAATGAATGCTCTACTACGAGGTCTCTCCCTACGAAAAGTGCCTATGAAGAGTCATCACACGATCGGACGTCAAGTCAAAAAATGGCAGAGCTGAGATGTTGTTACGCTTGTTAGTGGCGATGGTGAAGATGTGAAATTTTGTAAAACTGATTGGTTCTATTTTGTTGCCGTCAGGAGTTCTCGAACATTTTCGTGACATGTTCTGTCGGTGTTAGTTCTTGTAATGGCTGAAATACAACTGAGTCAGACCGCAGCCTTGTTCGACCTTCAACTCAGATTTGAAACTCGAGGCGCTCTAGGTTTCCATATTTCGCTTGATCCGAAACAGGACAATATTGACCGCTTCAGAAAGTAAATTTACTACAAGTTGAATCTATTGTGATGAAAAGTACTTATCGAGCTCACAATTCTAAATTAGGAGAACGTGAGAACGGAGAACGTGAGAACCCCATTGTTTTGGTTTTTGACAGCACTACTTTTTTTGGCTTTCCAGCATGCCTCTTCCATTTTGCCTACCGTTATTTGAACCAGAAAAAATTCCTGAAACTGTGGAGCGACAAGATTCGATCCGATGTGCTCTGTTCAACTCAAGAAGTGCGAGGAACAAATCTGCTCTCATCAAGCAGTATTTGAACGACAAAGATTTTATTGGCGTCACCGAAACTTGGCTATCGGAGAACGATCCATCAACAACATTTGCTGACAGCAGGGAATTTAGTATTCACCGAAAAGACAGAAAAACTCATGGAGGAGGGGTGATGGCGATTATCAGATCTGGAATTCCCGCCGTCAGACGATTTGATCTCGAATCCGCTGATCTGGAAATGTTGTTTATTGAGATTGTAGGAATGTCTGGAAATTTATTAATCGGTGTATTTTACCGACCTCCGAACGACGTATCGTGTTTGGAAGAACTTCAGCGTTTGCTCCGAAAACTGCCTGACAAACTTAGGAATTCTCTGCTTGTGATCGGAGATTTCAACTGTCCTGCGATCGACTGGAGTGCCAAGCCACCGAAAAACTCGTCCAGTTGCCAGCAATCAAACATTCTGCTGGAAATATGCGCTGAATTTCGTTTATGTCAAAAAGTGAAGGAGGCAACCATGCTGAAAAAATCCGGACAACTTGGAAATCTGTTGGATTTGGTTCTATCGAACAAGCCATTTTTCATCAGGCAAACAAGAACGAATTCAAATGTGAGTGACTCCTGTGATCATCTGGCAGTGACTTTCCGCCTTCATCTCTGGACAGCACTCCAGCAACAAGCCATTAAGTATTACTGGAAGATCCCGACCGGAAGTGAAGAATATTTTCGAGATCAGCTCGAAGTGGCTGACTGGACCTGGTTATCTGACACTGGCATTTCGATTGACGACTTAGCACACCGATTGGAATCACAAATCCTTATCATTGCCGAAACCTGTTTTGATCTTATTTCAGTTCCGTTGAAGAACCTGACTCGTCAACGTCTTTCCCGCGAGGCTCGCATTGCCATTAAAAAGCGGAATCGACTGTTTCGTGCAGCAAAACTATCGGGATGTTCTGCGGACTGGAAGAAATTTAAGCAGGCTGCGCGGTGGTGCAATGGATTGGTCAAAAAAGAGCACTGGAATGTCGTTGATGAAATCGCATCTGGATCTGAACGCACATCTCAGAAGTTTTGGAAATTAGTCAAGCAGCAATCAGACTGTACTGGAATGCCTCCGCTAAATTTGAACGGAAAATATGTCATTGGATCGGCGGATAAAGCTGTCGTGCTGAATAACTTCCTGGCATCGGTTCATTCCGTAAAGGACTGCTCAACTTTTGTTCCAAAACCAAATTTGGATCCAATTATGCTGACTGACGGGATGGTTTTGGACTTCATCTATCGAATGAAAATAACCACGAGTTCGGGTGGATTCCTTGTGACAAACCGCTTAATCAAAGCTGGTGGTGCAGCAATAGCAATGATTTTGGCGAAATTCTTCAGAATTTGTTTATTGCGAGGGAATATACCGGCTAGATGGAAAATCGCAGATGTGATCCCGATTCCAAAGTCCGGGGACAAATCGCATGTGGAGAATTATCGACCAATTGCTCTTCTGCATCCGCTATCTAAATTGCTGGAAAAGATCGTCCAGCAGAAATTATTGCCATTTGTGACGAAACTGATGTGTCCAAATCAGTTTGGATTCCGGAAGGGCCGTTCAACTGAAATTCAGCTCGCAATTCTGGTGGAAAAAATTCAGCGGAATTTGAGTTGTAATGGACAGATTGACGCCATCTCTCTTGATATGTCTCGGGCGTTTGACAGAGTTCCGCATGGCCGCTTGGTGGAAAAAATGCAGAATTATGGAATTCCGGCTTATCTAACATCATTTGTTGCCGGTTACCTCCAAGATCGCTATCAGCGGACAATCGTGGATGGTTTCGCCTCTGGAATTAAACCCGTTACTTCCGGTGTTCCGCAAGGAAGTATTCTCGGTCCACTTTTGTTTCTCGTTTTCATAAACGACATTCCTCAGAAGCTCAAGTCCATTGTGGAGCTGTTTGCAGATGATACCCTGATCCACCGCGTCATCGAAAGTCAGGAAGATGTGGATATTCTGCAACAAGATTTAAAAGAGCTGTCTGCTTGGGCTGATCGGAATGGAATGTCCTTTAACGCCAAAAAGTCATCCTTGGTCACGTTCACGCACAAACGGGCGAAAAAGATCACCGGCTGTTATGAGATCTGTGGACAGGTTTTACCGAGAGAGGAAAGCATAAAATACCTTGGAGTGATCCTGGATTCCAAAATGACCTTTGCGGAACATGTTGATTATGTCATGAAAAAGTGTCGAAAGAGAGCCGGCGCTTTGAAATTTCTGTTTGGAAGAAGACATGTGGAAGCAAAAATCAAGGCCTTCCGGGCAGTTGTGTTCCCAGTTATCGGCTACTGTGCGGCAGTGTGGTTACCTTGGCAGGTTGCGTCGCAGAACCGCTTGAATAAGATTCGTGATGAATTCGCTGTGGACATAGGACTGCAGAGTCTCTCGCCGGAAGATTTTGCCAGGAGAACGAAAATTCTCCCTATCGCGGAGCTGAAAGAACATCGGAGGCTGTTGTTGCTGTATAAGATCGCAAAGAGAAATTATCCCGGAAGAGAGGATCTGTTAATGCCGGTATCGCCCGAACCAGCAAAAGTAACGCGCGGAGGGATTAGGGCCGCTGAAGCACTCGAAAGTCACCCAATGCCGCTGCGTTGCCGCTTTGAGCCAAGGACAGCGGAACAATGTTATCTTCATGGATTTGTTACGGAAACTATCAAGAAATGGAATTCTCTGAAATTAGTAGCTGATAATCTTAAATCACTGGGTTGTTTTCGTGGTTTCCTGCGGAGGAGATTTAATGTCTAATTACGCACTCAGTGTCACTCTTTGAAGAAGTCTTAATTGACTTGTTGAGTAGACGTAAAACCAGCAATAAATAAATAAAAATAAATTACGTTTCCATAACTGAAACAAGTTTCGGTTGCATAGAACTGTCTCTGAGCGCGCATAAAACTGTACATTCCTACAGGTTTACGACCAGCATAACCATTCTATCATCGCATTTGTGCCCTTCAAACAGACGTGATAAATCTTGGGTACGTGGATTGTTTTGTAGCAAACCAGAGGGTTTGGTATGGAAAAACTGCGGACTTGGCCTTTTTCAGAGTTACATTCAAAAGCAAATTACAAAGACCGATTATGAGTATGACTGTCAACATGTCGCAACGAATGCTTTGTCATCAAGTTTGAAATGAAATTGGCATTACCCCGAAACGCAGTAGTTAATCGATTTCACAGTAATTCAAAGACAAGAAGGGCTTACGGCAGTCTAGCATGTACGGTATAACAGCATTTTTTTCTCAAATAAATGCGCAAAACCTGTTTTCAATCAGCGGAAAGTCTCTGCCTCTTGCAGTTCTTTTTTCAAAATGATCAAATTGCTTGCAGTCTTTGCTGTTGGTCAGCTCTGCCTTTTCACCATTGCAGTAAATGGACTGACTCCTACAGCACCAGGGAAATCAGCCTCAAAGTCGCCACAATTACCACCCTTCGCTGCCGGTGTGATTTTAGTGATCCTTGTATTCGTGAAAGCACTTTGAAGTGAGCTTTCTTTTCATTAGGAGGGCCAGGATCGTTTTTCCTCAGCCAATGCCCAGAATGCACCAAACGTGAATGCCGATGCGAAGTTGCACCGAAAGAGGGCGTTTGTGCCGATGATGGAGTCTGGTACACGAACACTTGCTATCCCTCATCCCACACTTGTGGCAACAAAGGTTGGTTTGAGCTTTCGAATCTCCCACTTGGATGGTCTATGGATGCACACCATGCAGCTATAGAATATAACAACTATCAGGGATAGGAGAACTACTGCTCCCACTACTTATATATCCAAAACGCTGTATTGATCATTTCGTGTTGGCTTAATCACCGCAGGTGCTTTTGTCACGGTCAAATGGAAAATATGATATTTGTTTCCAGGTCCCTTCTACGCGTCTACAGTTACAAGATCGATGGGATTGATCCCACAGGAAAGAAAATCATGTGCCACATTGTCCCTGATATCAAGAACCCGCAACCAACCGGTGATCCTTACGTTGATTCGTCCAAAGTGAGCATCAAGGCTTGAATTAAAAGTTGCCAGACAGATTCGTTTAATTGACCTTTGAGCTTGACGACCTTAACAACGTTACAGCTGTGGGATCTTGCAATACTTTGCATTTCGCGTTTGATGTCCAAGCTATCGATAAAGTTATATGATGCTTAAAAAACCACGTCAAATTCGAGTGTTCGATCGCGATCTCTGCTTTGATGCATCAGGAGGGAATTGCTCAATGACACGAAATCGTTGTGGTAGTTTATTCGTTTGTTACGTGTAAGTGAGCAGTGTTTCCGATTGCCGCTTTCTTTCTCTGGTCACTGAGTTGCTGGGTTGACAGATTATTTAAAAAGTAAGGTATAACCATCCAGTTTTTCAATGCAACGATAAAAACTTAAGGCCTTTTTTAATTTGCTAAACTAACTCACATGCATACATTGCAAACGCTAAAAATTAATTCAACAAATTTTATAGTGCATACGGTAGATTTGTTCTTGCAGATCACTAACTGATCATTCATTACTGGCCAATAGGTGAGAAAAAAGGGGGAAAAGGGTAAAACTCCCGTTCTTCGCAGAACAGTGGTGATGTTTTGATACGTAACTGGAATTAATATTATCAAATCTCCAGGAATTTGCGCTGAAAGCCGAGTTTAATTGCAGAGACATAGTGCTGGTTAGGGCAAGAACTGTGTTTTGAGGAATTTTGTGAGGACATTGGTTCACGTTTGAAAGAGAACTGTGACTCAAGGGAGGAACTGTGACTCAACTGATTGTGGAATACTGTCCACAGTGGGTATACCGGTGAAATCCAGTTCATATGAACGGAACACCTAGTGCAGTACTGCAGAACAGTCGACAACCAGTACACCGGTCAGTAAATATGGGATTTCGTGTGTCCTCGACTTTGGAAGATGGGTAAGCCAACTTGTTCTTGCAAAACTGCATTTTAAAGAACTGGTTCGACCTTTCGCCGATCTATGATTCATCATTTCGTAACCACCTGCTCTTTCGTTTTAAATTGGCGTTCGGCCCTACCGCGAAACGCATTTGATTAATCGGCTCTTACAGTAATTCACAGACATGTTTTACCTGAGGCAAATCCACATGTTCATCCGCAGTTTATTTCTCGAATAAATTCGCCTTCTCCATTTGGTTCAAAGTCTTTTAATTTCTTTTCAATCCATTCTCTTTTACAAAATGACCAAATTATCACTAGCAACGGTAGGCCAGCTCTGCCTTTTTTTCATCGTGGTCAGCGGATTGTCCCCAACAACGGCACAGTTACCACCTTTTGCGAACGGTACGTTTTCACTGATCCTTGAGTTATTCATGGCAATGCAAAAAGTAAAGTTTTTTATTTTTAGATGGGCCGGGATCGTTCTTCCTGAAACAGTGCCCGGAATGCACTAAATGAGAATGCCGATGCGAAGTTGCACCGAAAAATGACGTTTGTGGCAGCGATGGATACTGGTACCCCAACACTTGCTACGCATCGTCAAGCACTTGCAACATCAAAGGTTAGCTTTCGTCTCACTCAGGTTCAAGATTGCTCATCGAAGCTGGCTGGTTACTATCCACGGGTATCGAAATATGCACGCGTATTTTGCAGGTCCCGTTTGGGCATCTCACAGTTTCAAGATCACCGGACTTGACACTATCAACCAGAAAATCGGATGCCGCATTGTCGTCAATATCGCGAACCCGCAGCCAACCGGCGACCCATTCGTTGATTCTTCCAAAGTGAGCACTTAAGCTTGAAGAAGCACTGGCTGGACGGTTCAGTTTACAGAAGCTTCACGTCTTGTACCCAACTTGTGGACTAGTGGAGAACGCCTTTTGGTACCAAGTCCACACTGGATGCTGGAATGTACAGGTCTGCATAATAAACAGCCATCCACATCGTGAAACAGTCCATAGAATCGAATCCAGACATACTGTACATCATACATTGCGCAGCAGTCTT
>JAQIWT010001123.1:0-12347 GCA_034696485.1 Isohypsibius dastychi | reverse complement strand
GTGGTTGGTGGAATCTGCAATCCAGCTCTTATGTTGGCTGCTGGTTTCCTATATTTCAGGCGAAACCGTATGCACGCCTGTTTGGATGAAGTTTATTCTATCACCGAGGCGTTCCACTCAGACATAAAAATCCGGAGCTGGGTGTACATGTTCTATGCGTTTGTCGCAGTAGCTCTCACCATGACGCGACCATTGATCGGGATATTTGCGAGTTTCACGGACAAGATCCCGTTCTGTGAAATAGTGTCCCATTGTACGTACAGAAATGGGACTTTGCATATTCTGGAACCACAGAGCGCTTTCCTAGCAATGGAAATTTTCACCTACATCATTTATATTGCGATTCGAATGATCCTTTTTTGTATGATTATTCCGCTGTCCTTATCGTTTCACCAGCTCACTGCGAAATGCAAACAACTGACTGCTAGACCGGATTTGCTGAACGCCATACAAGAAATGGGTCGCAAGGACTTCGCGCTAACCCGTGTGGCCTGCAATGTAGATAAGATTTCCCAAGAATATTTTTTTTTGTATGTCATGGACGTGCTCCGAGTGTTTGCTTTGATTGGATACAGTTTTGAACTGACCAATGGACGGCATGAATTTGACCCGAATTCTGATGGGATTCTTGAGACGAAGATATCAAACAACACTTGGATAATTTTTGGAACGTCGATTTTTTCGCTTTTGATGCGAACCATCCTTATTGCTGAGCTTGAAAATGTGGTAGGACCTCCTCTGAACCAAATAATTATCTCTTGCCCTTGGCAATCGCATTAATCCGCTTGCATTCGTTTCAGGCCAAGCAGCCATTCTTTGCTTTGCAAGAAAAAACCAAGCTTGTTCTCGAAGACTGTGACCAGCTGGCTGCGGCAGTTATGCTACAAAGAATGGATCACTACCGAGCGGGGATTACTTGTTGGGGTGTATGCATTATCTCAAAAGAGTTTCTTGGCAATGTATGTTATCCTGTTGTATTGCGTCCTGATATTGCATAGAGTGAAATTTTAGAAAAGTTTGTTTTGTTTAGTTGTTTTTGTCGCTTGTCGGATTTATCACCATCGCGTGGGAATTCAGCAGAAATAACCAGCCATTGTCAATGGACGCTATTCGACACTTGTGTTACATGAACAAGAATAGCTCAGCCCACTTGGGATGAGCTATTCTTAGTTGGAACGTATTACCTGGCTTACCGATGTGAGTAAACTAGTTACCTTTCTTTGTTACGGTTTTGTCACCCGCCTTGGTGTTCTTACGGCGGCATATCTTCTACGACCGAATTTGATGATTATTTACGTGTCTGTCTTCCGCCACAGGGAAAGAAAGAAAATATAACGGACTGCAAAACTGGCGATATTTCTCACTCCTAACGAGCGGAATAAATGTCACCTGTGATGCCAAAATACTGATTTATTTTGCAATGTTGATCCCGAACGCTGTAAACGGAACATTCAGAAGCGGAGCTCGTGTTCAGTCAGGGCATAAATAGAATCATTCCGATGGTCAACAGCAGATTGCCTAGCTGTGGTTGGGTTGCAAGCTCGGTCAATCCCTTTTTCAATGTAGGCAAACCATCTTTTAATGCAAAACCAGTGCAGTCTTCGCGCCTAACTGAGATTCATACGCTGTCGTATTCACCCCCAGGGTGGGGCGAGAAAATGGTAGATGTACTCTTTCCACCTTATTCATAAAAAGATATGAGTTTTTGAAAAGGCACTTTTTTGAGGCAGATACGCACAGGTTCCATCACAGACCAGAGTTGTTCGTATGCTTGTTGATTGTGACGTTCCTCCTCGAAGAGGATATATTCAAGGGGACAGTTTAGATAAGACAGTTCAGAAGGGACACTTTCGGGGAACAGTTTGGATTGTACAACTACAGTAGAGGGACAATTCAGACGAAAAAGTTTTGAGATGAAAATTTCAAACTGTCAGTTTAGAGGGGTCGGTTTGGAGGATGCGCTTCAAATCAATGATCACAATCACAGTGATAAAATTCGGACCCAGAACCAAATTATAATCTCTTCGGATTTCGATTTTCTTGATGTCGCCGACGCTGCAGTTGTTTATCTTACCCCCTTTGTTCGGAAGCATGCATGCCCCCTCTGATGTGTCTCCCCGAAGTTGTCAGCTCTGAACTGTTTCATCTATATTGCCCGCAAATGTTTCCCCTCCTCACTTCTGTCGGCTATATGCGTTTAGAGACTGCGGGGTCGTTTCCGTTCGGTGTTACACGGCAGTCTAAAGTTTGATGACCGTGAGTTACATTACAGCCCCGAAGACTATACTTCATCAGAAATCAGTCAGCTTCATAGATTCAGCTACCCTCATTGTAGCTGGGTGTGAAAGTGTCATTCCAGTTCACTTAAAGGCTTCAAATGTGTTCTCTACAATTTTCTCTCATTATTTTATTCGTCGAGACGCTGTTATGCAAAAATTGCTACCCGATCGTAATCCGAGCGTGTGAAGCTGAAAGGCAGTTTTCGACCGCCGCCCATGAACGCAGTTGCGTGTTTTAACTTTAACAGACCATGTCATTCAACCCTTTTCAGAGAGTAATAAAAACAGAAAAAAACGTATTGTAGTCTAATGGTGACATTCCACTACAACAGCAAAGTTGGCCGAAATTTGTTTATAACTAGACTGATAACTGTCGCGGTCCTGCCATCCTCATCTTTATTTTGGAGCTTTAGCATTACCTGCGGACAAATTGCAATATGCAGCAGAACTGACATCATCAACTTCAAACCAGACTATATCTCACCTTTGCGGACCTTGAGCTTTTCTCCAGCCCACACCGGTAGGTCCTCGTCGAGTGGAGGATCTCTCCATCTCCCCGGATTGAGCTCCCTGAGTTCAGTCAGCAACATCCCGTAAGCCTTGCAGATTTTCCAAGAGCTGGATCCAAGGACGACTGTATGCTCAAATATCCCATCTTCGGCTCCACCAGAAACATTCCGGGCAAGAACTAAGCCGGAAGATGAGGTAGCTGGAAAGGTTCCATCTTGGCTACTTGGCTGTGCTGGGGCAATCGAACTCAATACCCATCGCTGACTGGGTGATTTCTCCTTTCCCGGTGGCAGAATCAGGTTTCTGGTCAACTGGCTAACAAACGACGACACTTGCTTGCGGTATTTGATATCGGCGTTTTCGATGTGGAAATCCTTCTTGGCTAAAGTATAGTGGACCCGCGTGAGGATTTGCAAGAAGTCGAAAGGCTGCTTGGCATTCCGTGCTTCATCCAACTTGTCACATAGAGCCTGGATGAAGTACGACCCGTATTGGGAATGTCGATGCGAGACCATCTCGGAAACCGTTGAAAAAGCCATGAGAAAGTCAGCCTCCAAAGGGAACCGACCAGAAGTATCGACTCCAACGTTATCAGTGTGGATCTGTATTCCTGGGTCAACCTTACTTCCGCGGCAGGCCTGCAAAAAATTAAAAATTTTGGAGAACGCTTTTACAGATACCCCCCTCGATTCCTGGTGAAAACTACTTATTTTTCAAGAGTTGTGTCTACAATTGTTCAGAAATTGACAGAAAAAAACTTGGTGTGGTGCTCTGCGTGGAAGTGGCGGCATGACTTGAAGTGACATCATATTCAGCGGTCAGCGATCAACTGTTAGTCACCGAACTGCTGGGATTAGGTATGGTCGATAACGGGCACGAGTGAATGCCTGGGTGAGGAAGGGGGCTAAGATAAGGTGTGCTGATTAACAAACAAGTGCGAGCTCATAGATGATTGTTTGTGCTTGCAAGATCAGAAAACTCTTATACTACACCTTTCCTACTCTCCTGGGGGCTACACCATTGGTTCAAAGACGATTAATTTTAACGTATAGTAAGGCGGGGGGGGGGGTGGGTGTAGAGATAGTTTTTGTGCAAAACGTAAACATGGGTAACTCACTTGGATCAGAAACACTTTTGGCTTTCTCAGCAGACCAGCTCCCTTGAATGGTTTGATCAAGTCCTGATGAGAAAAAAGGACATGGAATAGCTTTCGATGAATCTGCGCTCATCGATCAGCAAAGCTTGCCTTTAGCGGGATGGTAGTGCCAGAGCTGGGATGGTAATCCACCCCACAGATTCTATCGCCATCGGCTCCGTGCGACATGACGACCATGAGGAACATATCCGACCTTTCATGGTCCAAACTGGCATGTTTGCAGGCTAACGATTTCATCTCGGCGGCAGTCTTATTTTGGCGGACTGTGACCTTAAAGCCTAGAGCTTTTAGTGTCTTTTGCACTCTGATGCAGTCTTCTGCACTCCCAGACCGATATCTACCCTCCTCCTCATCAAGATGAGGGAAGGTTTGGTTGTTTATAACCAGTGCATGCCCTGTAGGAAAAATGACGGTCGGGGTGATGTGGGAGGAAGGCTTTAGATCAACAAACAAAAGAAGTGAGACACATTTTACATCACCTCGGAATTCGTTATCCATCGGGTAACATAGATTTTCATCATCATCGGAACTGGTAGTCTCATTCATGGTGAGCTGAAACGAGCGTGATAGATTTGACCAACTGCTTTTTGAGGACTAAGCTCGAATGAATTGCACAGAACTAATATCAGTCCTCGACAGTATTCCATGATTTTAAGAGAGAGAGAAAGTTCTAGAATGTAATCGAAAATATTGATTAGATATTGTACTCGGTACGACTGGGGAAAGCCGTATTTCTCTACCGGACCGCCATAACGCGAAAGGGTGTATTTACTATTTAGGTTTGAAACTATATTGGGCCAGCGAAAAAACTGCTTATATGGGGCCAATATGTGGGGCCAGATACGAAAAACTTGCTGGCCCCATGGGGCCAATGTTCAATTTCTCAGGCCCCATGGGGCCTAAATGGACCGATTTCGACCAGAACCGTGTTTGTCGTGTAATTTTTGAGATTTCTGCCGAAAAATTCACTTAAATGGGGCCAAAAACTGATTTTCTGTATGGGGCCAGCACTATGGGACAACAAAAATTTCTTATATGGGGCCAAGTGTTTGGGGCCAAAAAAATCTTGTGGCCATGGCCGCTGCCCCCCCCCCTCCCTAAATACACCCTTGCGCGAAACTATATTCCCTGGAGAAAAATTTGAAACTATTGGTGTTGGGTCGAGACAAGTCGGGAAAGCAGACAGAAATGCTCATGAGATACGCAAATTTGAGACTGCGGCGTCATTTGCGTCCTGTGTTACACGATATAAGTTCGATGATATAAGCAACCCAAAAACTCCACTTAATCAAAAATCGGTTAGTTTCACAGATACATATCAGCTACCCCGAGTGCAGCTGGGTGTAATCGTATGCCCATTACAGTACAGTATGGTTTCACATATTTCTCCACGTTTTCCTCTTTTCTGTGGTTTGTCATATTACATACAGTATTACATGTATTGCAGGAAACCCGAGGAAGTGAGGGCATGTGCATGTCAGAAGCAGACTGAAGTTCTGTCGTTGCTTGATAATGTGAATGTGCGCCAGAGCTGTCGTTTGTCTTTCAACCTCAACCGGGAGCTTTGTACGTAGCATCCAAGTGATGCTATGTCCTTGACTACATTTTCTCAAAATCTTGCTCTTACAGAAGGGAGGCCAAGTAAGACGCAGCAATGCAACTGAACTTTCCCACTTCTTTACCCTACCCCAACAGCGACCAAAACGAGGGTTCCCAACAAAAACTTCCCGTGACAGGCTGGGCCAAAAAAAGTTCGGCTGGAGATGACTTTTCGGTGGCACCCAGAGAATTTTTGGGAGGAAGTGTACCATGTCTTTTTTATTGTACGGAACTTCAAGGAAATCGCAAGCAACGGCACATGTAGCTGAAAAGAGTACGAATGGAAGGAATTACTCTTAATGCTCACGAGATACACTTGAATGAACAATACCAAGAGCCTCAAGATACGCAACAATGCAACGACTTGGGTAAACGACAACATTATATGTTACTGTAAAACCTGTTGAATTGGGCACCCTTCGGCTCTGAAAATAGTGTTCGAAATGGTCAGGTGTGCGAGATTCCCAATGTTCAACTTAACAGATTTTACTGTATTTAAGAACGAACCGGTTAAGCGATAATATTTCAGAGCCGAGATCAGAACTCAACTGCCTGCGGTTGACTGAAAGCCTTTCTTTTATTACTCTACAAATCGCGAAGTGCAACAGTTTTTTGCTCTTGCGCAAGTGTTGTGACGACCATATTCAGAGTTTTTGAATATCTGCCATGTAAACGGATATAAACTGAAACCACATGGTTTTGCTGTCCTTGAAGAAAGCTCACGCATGTCATGAGTGCTAAATCAGAGTTTATTGGACATTGTCCAGCTATTTTAAGTGAACTGCAATCACTTTGCAGAGTGTACCAAAACGCTGTCTGTGGACCGATTTCATTTACCGTTTACTCTCTAATTATTCTGTACGTTGCGACCGTGGTTCTGAAAAACTGAAATTGTCGACCGCAACCGATGAACAAAGCCAAGAGCTATATTAATTTCGCATCAGGATTTTAAGCCGGAATATTTGTGTGTGTTGGTGTCGTTATTTGAAAGCCTATTTCAAACTCCGGTGATGTTGTGTTAACGTGTGATATTTCAGCTATACATTTTTATGGAACATAATCGAGTTCAAAAATCAAAGACCCATTCGCAAACGCATACATACCACGAACAAAACGTGCTTGTAAAGCACCATGCAGTTTCTAACAGAAATGAATTGCCTTAACAGAAGAGTCCGTATCCGACAAATCTCAGGCGCAGGGTCGCTGGAATGTGTCAAAAGTAACGGAGCTGGTGCCACCAGCTGCATCGGTGCAGGTTATCGTTGCGGTAAAAATATCGGGTGCTGCAGGAGGAGTGTCACCGTTAACCACAGTGACAATACCAGTAGTTGTGTCAACGGTAAATTTTAGCCGAGCGGACGTTCCAATCGGGCTGTATGTGCAGGTGACAGCTCCTGATGGATTTGTGAACTAGAAATAATAAGAGAATTGAAATCGGCAGTTCTTGAGAGAAGAACTGATTTTCGAATGCATGCGTGACTTATGTCAACCTAGATCACTCAAAGGCCAGAATTCCCTGGTTTTCGTCAAGATCATCAGTTAAGAACTAATTCTGAAGCTCAGTTGTCTTACTGTGGCCTTACTGTGATTGTAGGTGGTACAATGAACGTAATAGGCTGGTCTGGGATTCCACAAGTTAGGCCAACACTACAGCAGCCTCGATAGACAGTTCCTGCGCTGCATGCAGCTCCTAATAAGCCGATGCTGAAGATTTCTTTTTCGCGGCAGACGTGGCCGTCCTGGATTGTGTTACCAACACATGTGCATGTTCCCAAGCCAGACGCAGAAGATACGGTGCAGACTGAATTGCTGTTCAGTCGACAATCTTTTCCGATTAGCTTACACGGGCACCCAATCCCGGATTCGAGCTGGAATGTTGCGCATCCGGCTGGCGTAGAGCGGACTATTCCGTTGGACTGACGAAAACTGACTCCATCAGCACAGCTTACGAAAAAAGCGAGCAATACTCCGGACAAAACAATTTGTTCCATGATTTCAAGTGCAAGGAAAACAATTGCTCTGGATTTCGAGACGAAATGCGGTATATACGTATAGACATCTATATATATATTGATCAGAACTTTGGTATCGTGGCAGCCCGCGGTGTGGTCAGTCCTAAAGAACTACAGTAAGTCAACGACAACTGTTCCGACAGATTGCTATTGTTTGGTCATGGCCGTCGATATAAGTAATTGTGTTGTTTCAATCTGATAGAGTGACCACAGACCGGCGGTGCAACAAACGAATCTCATAAAAGTACCGGGTATCTAGCGGCCACTCGGATCAACAGACAGAAGAAATGTCGACGGTCAGTAATTACAAATTATCCTCTGATTCATTTGAGAGTTTTGGAATGAATTATATTGGACAGCTCCTCCCGTCAGCGAATGGTGACTGAGAGAAAGATTTAGGTTTTCCGACTGTATGCTTCCGCTTACTACGGTATTTGCTTCCGCAACCAGACCGCACGGAATTATCACTGGGGTGGGAAAATTTTGACCGCGTACAATGGCGGTGGAGCTCATCCAGCTGGGTCTTACTGGCTGTGCAATGTTTCTGCGCGGTTTAGTCGCGGCAGTACAGTATCTCCCGCCATTATTTATTTTCCTGACTCGATTGAAACTCCGTACAGGCTCTTCCAATTTGCAACACAGTGCTCAGGCATGAAAAAACCCTTAAACACGAAGAGGAGCCAGGTTAAGTTTCGGCATGTGTCGTCTTTACCTGGTTAATTCTACAAGCCGCATTTTTAAACTTTCTCTGTAATTTGTGGACTTGAAATTTGAAGCAATGTCGAACGAAGGATCGAATATTGCGCAACCAGCCGAAGACGAGTCGATTGTTCTTTTGAACCGGTGAAGACTAACCATATAAGCCTACGAGAGAGGAGAACAGAATCTTTTAGCAAAGGAATTCCCTACATTTCAATTTCAAGTGAAGGTTGGAAACAAACTGCTGTATATTTACGTCGAAAATCGTCGTGGTTATCGGGGAAGGTCTTGGAATGGCAAATTTCTGAAGAAATGAAACGATGGCGAACACAGATTTCTATTGTTTCTTCGGAATCGGAACATCGCATCTGATAATCGCTGCAACGAACAAAACTCAATTCATTCCGCGGACATCTTATAACCACTCAGAACACCGGACTGTTGATAAATGTGGTCAATCGACTCGGTCTGTAAGACGACTTACACGATCTCGCGGTCGTTTGTTCCTCCATTGCACGTTCACCGCGTCGAATACCTACGATCGCAGCGTGATGACTTGCATTGCTGTGTGCTTGAAAAACTTTGATGATGCTGATTTGTGAGGGCCCAATAAACTGAATCCACAAATGTCACACCCGTATTTTGGTTTAATCTTTGCCACTTCTGTGAGTCTAGTCGTTGCCCAGCTGTTAAACTAACAAGCAAGGTGTCCTCGCCTCAAACTAGTCCAAGAATAAGCCTTGGGCCTCACAACGTGGAGCATGCGCTGACGAATACTATCAATGACTTTTTTAAAGCCAAAAACTTTTCCAGCATCGGATATAAACTTTTAAAAAATCGCGTTTTTCGGGGTTGTATCTCATGAGCATGACGTGATTCACGAAGAGGGGGGGGGGGGGGGCTTCATGGAACCACGTTGTTGTGGTTCGTTTTCACTTTGTAGAAAATTCCGGTTTTCGAAAACTTTTGTTCAGTGTTAATGTGAAACCATTTCTAATGCAGTTTCTTCACGATAATCACCAGGAAAGAAAACATTCAGCGCAATCACACTAAATTGCCATAAAAAAGGTATTAAATACTTGTTGAACCAGCAAAAAAATCCAGTGTATCACGTCACTTGTGCTAATGACCTGAAAAAAGCGATTTTTCAGATATTCATATCTGATGCTGGAAATATTTAGATTGAATTTGAAATGAATTTGTTTGGTTGGGATGCTCGAGTTATGCCGTGAAAAACGGTGTCTGGGCGCCGTGCAGTGCTCGTGCACTTTTATGGATCCACATTGTTCTCCACACTTTCATTCTTACAGTGATGTATCATATTACAACCAGATAGGCGAAAAACTGAGGGCAGGTACGTGTCATTGGAGGCAGATTGAAGTCTGCACGACTGCTGCCGTTGCTTGATAATATGCGAGCAAAAACTGTCGTTTCTCTCGCAATCTCATTCTCAACTCAGACGCTTCGAAATATTGCAGAGTGTCTAACTACAGTAGTCTCACTCTAATTCTTGTTCTGATCGAGGGGAAACAGCGGACGCCACAATCGAACAAAAGTTTCCCGCTTCTTACCCTAACGCAACAGGGACCGAAACGAGAGTTCCCTGTAAAAATTCCTTCGGCGGAATGAGCGAAAAAAGTTTTCCTGAGAATGGAAGTTTTTCGGTGAAATTGTATCTTGCAAGGAGACTGTTTGTGCTGACTTTCCACTACAGAATTTTGTGACTGTTTGCCAATGAATTTGGATGGATTCGATATTTGCTAATACTCCTGTCATGCTGATAATCATGTCATTTACATTATACGGAAATACGAAGAACAAGTTAGGAAAGTTACGTAAAAATGTTCTCGTTTCTGCTTGCTAGGAATATTCATCAGCCAGTTCTGTGACCGCCAGCGGGCATCCATCGCGTGACTTCAATAATTCTGGTTACAACACCAGCTGCTACTCACTAACTCAAGGTGCAAGTCTGTACTTTGAGTCCATGAATGTTTCCACAATGTTTCGCTTTGTGGGCTCCATCTTGTTTCTGTCATGCTCGTTGGCCGCTGAGCAGTACCCTTACAAGGCCACTCTTAATCAACATGGAGCATCGGCAGAATGGCGACGTCTTGGGTTGGATGAGGTTGAATTCCAGATTCGTGCAGCGAAAATAAATGGAAAGCTCGGATGGTTCGGGTTCGGCTTCTCGCCCAGTGGGGGAATGCGTGGCGCTGATATAGTCATCGGATGGATCGACCAAGATGGTCAAGCTCATCTGGAGGTACTGTAGCTAAACTATTCTTTCACAGTGTTCATGCTGACTTTCCTGATCATGCGACACAAATTCTGTTCACTTCATCTGAGTCAGGTGTTTCGGTTGCTCCTAGAGCAGTTGTTTAGCCTTTGCTATAGAAGAATTTGTTGCAAGACTGAACAAAATAACCGGGATCACAAAGATTCCATCCGGCACATTCATTTGAACTTCATTTTAACGTTCCAACGACGATACTCTTCGAACAGCCTTCGCGCCAGTCATTGCCGATCTCAAATTTAGCGTGCTGCGCTTTAACAAGCCTGGTATCGACCAGTCAATCGGCTAGATGAGTGAAAGTCAGAGGCAGAAAAACGATAGAGAACAGAGAGAACACAGTGAATGGTTTTTATGAATAATTTTCATGGAAGACGTTACCTGGTTGGTAACAAAAAACTGAGCCGATCATTTTGAAGAGAATGAAATTCTGTACAAACTGAACATTTGAAACTCCAGACAACTCAATAACGAATCCGATTTCCATCGACACAACCGACCTCCACATAAAAAGTCATGGCAGTTTTATATGCCTCTGACTATTGGCGAAATATCCTGTCCCCCCTACAGAAACCGCGGTTATCTACAGCATTTTGGCGAAATGAACGAAATTTCCTCACTCAATCTGTGATTCACGAAGATATTAAGAAGCTTGAGATATCACATATTCATGGAGGTTTCATATTACTGGGAGTGAGGAGAACGCCCGTTTCTGGCGGGATCATCTGATTTCCGTTGAAACCGCAGGAAATTTTTGAGAAAACGAATTATGTCAAGGTATTCGGCATGGCGGCCAATGAAAAGGTGTTAGATTGTGGAGCTGAAATTCCAAACGAGCATTTGGATGATATCGAATGTTGGCCTTTTTTGAGGGAATCAACGGAGTCAAACCAACAAGTTTGATCTATTCCCTGTGAATTAATTCCATCAAAGCCATGAGCAAAGCAGCCAATGAACCACTTGACCAGAGCTCCCACGGGTCGGGTCCGTCACCAAATGACCCAACGGGTCCAGAAGAATGGACCCGCCGAAGACCCGCGACTGTTGATGAAAAGACCCGCGGGTCCACTTTCCAATGCGCGGGTCCACATCAAATTTGGAAAAAGGGGGGGGGGTGATCAGTTGTGCGGGTGGGAGGGGGGGGGGTCCAGGATGTGATTCCGTTCTTATCGCATTGAAAGGAGGATATCTTATTCGTATACTTCGCTAGTCCGTTCGTAATCCGAGGTGCTCTCTGTTCGTCATCCTGAATCACCTGAGCTTTATCGAATTTATTGCGATGGGGAAAAACAAGAAAACAGCACTTCAGGAACCACAAGCATCTCCTGTTAAAAATCGAACCAGCGGTCGAATTTCGAAGAAGAAGTCAGCCCAGGATTTGATGCCTGAAAAACCCAGTCGGACCATCTCCAAGAAGAAAGAGGTTATTCGACCAAAGAAGCTAGCTGAAAATAAGGCAAAAGCACCTGTCAAGCGTCAGCAAAAGAAGAAACGTGGAAAAAATGTTGTGCAATCAGAGCCATCTTCTGGAGCTGATCAGGCTGAAACTGCTGAGGAACTGGAAGGAATACCTTTGGAAGGTGAGGAACTTGTTGCATTGAACTGTCCTCATGTTCAGTTTCTGGTTTGCAGAAAATCCCTTTGTTGTATCGCAACAGTTTGAAAATGATGATTCGGCTTTTGTCCTTCCCAGTGGATTGCCCGAGAGCGAAGATCTGCTTGCTGGTTTGAAAGAAGTCCTCGTCCCTGCGACTCCTCGTAAGATCTCGTTGGAATTTATCAATATCCGCTTATGAATGTTG
>JAQIWT010001122.1:0-12348 GCA_034696485.1 Isohypsibius dastychi | reverse complement strand
CTCCTTCCCGTTTGGAGAGATCATGGATTCTCACCCTGCTTCTTGGAAACAATTGGCCCGTCCATTCTTTGCGCCCTCATTACGATTTTCGGAGGAGTTCAGATCCATGTGTAAGAAGATCGATAGCCTCTGATTATTGCGGATGATTCAGCAAATTTTGAGTTTTCCTCTAGCTTCCTTTTTTGCTGAATTTATAACACAGACGTTCACTTTCGAGGATTTTCCGTTTAGGCGGATACCGGAACAATTCGTCTTTTTTTTTTGTTTCACGTGTTTTTGTGTTTCTATTTAGGTATAAAAAACATGGAACGCCATTAGCCGATTCTGTGAAGCCGAAAGGATGGGGATTTCGGTTGCAGATGTTTTTACTGGTGCTCATGCCGTTACTAATTCTGTTCCGGCTGGCAGTACAGACAACGGTGCTTCAGGATCATAAGCCGGCTGGTTACATGATTACCTACGCCGTCTTGTACATCGCCGCATTGCTGATATCCATTTTTCTCGTTTTATTGGAGCGGAATTATTTACTGCCTTCGGTGCCCACCCGCGGTCATGGCCTCGTTATTTTGGGATTCTGGGCGGCCGTGTTGATTTTCGAAAACTTGTCGTTCCTAAATCTGAAAAGTCCGCTTTGGTGGTGGAAAATGAAAACGTAAGTTGGCACCTCGGTGAAAGTGGGCGCCGAACTTCTACGCTTAAATTCAGTTAAAATTTTCGTCTTTCGTTTGGTTTGGAATTCTTTGCATGTATCTTTCAGTTCGTTTTGTACTGATTTTGATTGTTTATTTCTTAGGCTTACTGTACATTATGAATTTGATTGAGTTTAACTTTCAATTGTCCTGTGGGGATTTTTATGAAATCGATCTCCAATTGAATTTTGGTTCAGATAGATTTCAGTTCTGAATTCTCTGATAAATTTTAATTTATGACTTTTATGATTGCTATGATGACTTGTGTTTTCGATTTATACGTGTTTTTCCAGATACGATGACCGAGTTGAATTGGGATTGTTTATCGTTCGATATGTTGGCGCGATTCTGCTTTTCGTGCTCGGAATCCGGGCCCCCGGTCTGCCATCTAATCAAACGCTCACCACTTGGATTGCTGAAGAACCGAATTCCGAAGAAACCGGTCGGATGGTATGATATTCGGTGTGACTAACTCGTTTTGCAGTACCGGATGTGCATCGAAATTTCACCTTTGTCTTTGTTTTCCGTGATAGGCTCCGGAAGACAGGAATGCTTCCGGATTCAAGAAACATCGTGAATCTACTTTTTCTAATCTTTTTGCCAAAACCAAAGTTGTGGCGCCGTATGTTTGGCCGAAAAAAGATTACAAGCTACAGCTTTATGTGATATTGTCGTTTTTGTTGCTGATCGCCGGTCGTGGAGTGAATTTATTAACCCCCATTTATTACAAATATATCGGTGAACCGGCTGGAAAAGCGTTGAATTTGTTTTTCTGACGACATTGTATTTTGTAGTTGACAGCCTGACCGCACCTGCGGACACTTTCCGTTACGATTTGATTCTGGTCTATGTTCTCGTTCGATTCCTTCAAGGAGGGGGTACAGGTAATTTTTTTTGAGAAGACGGCAAAATATTTCATGTACTAAGCAGAATGAAAGGCCGGATAAATAAATACCGTGAATTAAACTCAACAAATTCTGAAAACCTGGTTTTATTTTGGCTCCAATATTTAACGTGGGAATGAAATCATCTCAATAGATATTCTAAGACCGATTGATTTAGGTGCGATGGGATTCCTGAACAACATGCGTTCTTATATCTGGATTCCCATCCAGCAGTATACCACTAGAGAAATCGAAGTCGGTTTGTTCAATCACCTTCACTCCCTATCACTCCGTTGGCATCTCAGTCGCAAAACCGGGGAGGTTTTGAGAGTCATGGATCGCGGAACGGACAGCGTCAACAATCTCCTGAATTACGTCGTATTCCAAATACTACCGACTATTGCGGACATCTTGATTGCAATTGTTTATTTCGTTACGGCTTTTAATGCTTGGTTCGGACTGCTGGTTTTCATCACTATGGTCATCTATCTGGGTGAGCTCAAATGGCTAGCTGACCACTTCCGGTTGTTCAGTGCAAATTCTTCCCGAGTAGACTAGTTTTTATTCAGTTCTGAAAAATGCGTGGTTATTCACCTGTTTCGATTAATTTCGTTTCGAACTAATCTGTTTTCTGCTTTTTAGCGGGGACAATATGGATCACTGAATGGCGAACGGAATACCGGCGGACCAGCAATCTTCTCGAAAACGAAACACGACAGAAAGCGATGGATTCTCTGATTAACTTCGAAACCGTCAAATATTACAACGCTGAGTCTTATGAAGTCGGTCGTTTCCGAGAAGCCATTGTCAAATTCCAGAAAATGGAATGGATATCCAGCGCATCACTTTGTCTTTTGAATTTATATCAGAATATAACGATTAATGCTGGATTCCTTGGAGGAGCTTTGTTGTGCGCTTGGATGGTCGTGAAGCAACAGGGTCTCAACGTCGGGGATTTTGTCCTGTTTGGAACATATATCATCCAGCTGTATGGACCCTTGAACTGGTTTGGAACTTACTACCGGTGAGAAAAACAATAACAAGTACAAGTAGTTACTTGTAGCTTCAATCTATATAAATAAGTGTAAGCTAAATGTCTGTTTCTATTTCGTGTTTGCGACAGACTGGAACCAGAATATCTTTGATTGGATTAACTGGTTTTTCCATTAAACGCTGTATAGAAACATCGTTACAATATTCAGATTTCGAAAATGGGTCTCTTTTGTCACCGTTTTCTCAACAAAAATTTCTTTGTTTTCTAAAACTGGCTCATTTGATTATGGGATGATTGAAAAAATGCAATGAGTTTCTTAATTCTAAAATTGGGGGTTCTTGGTGACCGATTTTTCGAATGTTCTGCTCAAGCTGGTTCTTTGCAGAATGATTCAGACTGCATTCGTCGACATGGAGAACATGTTCGATCTGCTCGATGAAAAAGAGGAAGTCAAGGATATTGTTAACGCACCGGCCTTGCAGGCTATTGGTGGATCCATCGAGTTCCGAAATGTCCACTTCGCATACGATTTAGTCAGACCAATTTTGAAGGGAGTTTCGTTCAAAGTGCCAGCTGGAAAAACATTGGCGTTGGTCGGCCAGACCGGAAGTGGAAAAAGCACGATTATTCGATTACTGTTCCGGTTCTACGATATTCAGAGCGGAAGCATTTTGTTCGACGGACAAGATATTTCAAAGGTAGAGATAAGAATCAGTTTAGGCTGATTGAAACCTAATAGAACCACGTAAAGATCTGTGTTGTAGAATAATTTCATAAAACGAGACCCTTCAAATATCTTTCTTTCAGATCAAGCAGAGTACACTACGTCATTCGATTGGAGTTGTCCCGCAAGATACAGTGCTTTTTAATGCGCCGATTCGGTACAATATACGATATGGCAGAATTGGAGCAGATGATACGGAAGTGGAAGACGCCGCGAGAGCTGCCGAAATTCATGATCGTATTCTGAGCTTCCCCGATAAATATGAAACTGTTGTTGGTGAACGAGGATTGAAACTAAGTGGCGGAGAAAAACAGCGAGTTGCTATAGCTCGAACTATTCTGAAAGCACCGATGGTCGTCCTTTTGGATGAAGCTACTGTAAGTTTCAGGTTGACTGTAACTTGGAAAAGTGGAATTTCCAGAAATCCAAGTTAAAGCTGCTCTCTGGTCAAAAAATCTAGTTAGAAAGTATTGTTTGATTCCATGACTAGTTGGAATTGTGATAATGGTTAGAGTTATTTCTAGGAGAAATCAAAAAATTCGCTGATTTCTCCGTTTCGGAAATGTATTTTGAGGCTTCGGAATTTGTTACAAAATTGTTTCAAATTTGTTATTTTGAAAATGAACGATATCTGTGAGTGTCCTTTTTCGTTTCGTAAAATTGTTCGTAATTGTCAAATATATTTTTCAGTCGATTTGCGTTGGCCTGAAACTCGAATGTGTCGCATTTAGAGATTGTTTTCACAAGTCAGTTTTACCCGTGTAGAATCATGGCTCGCGGGTTGTTCAGCTGTCGCTATCCGTTGTTCTTGGATCCCGTTGAGATTGTATTGTAACAAACTCATCCACAAAAATATTGAGAATCGTTGAACTCATTTTTGGGCTGTTGACATGACTGGCTTTTGTTCTTTAGTCAGCATTGGACACTCAAACGGAAAGACAGATTCAGTCGTCGCTTGATCGCATTTGCGCGAATCGGACAACAATAATAGTTGCGCATCGCCTTTCTACGATTATCCACGCTGATGAAATTTTAGTTCTACGTGAAGGCGAAATAGTTGAGCGTGGAAGCCACGAAAATCTCCTCGGACAAAATGGAATGTACTTCAACATGTGGCAGGAACAGTTGAAAGTCAGGACAATTGATGGTGTGACCACATCGGGGGAGTCAACTTAAAAAATTCTTCCCGGTTCTTCATTTATTTATTTGGGTGGACTTACAACTGTGATTTATTTACCCGAAACTCAGACTTGCTGTTTGTCCATAGTGTTCACTGAACTGAACATTCAGCTGGTGATGTTTTAAGATACTTGTCTCGATGCCCATTTTACAGTAAAACTACCTCTAACGGATTGATTGATTCAAATTAAAACGCCATATAATACTGTGATGACTTTTTGTCCACCCCCCCCAAGGGGGTGGACTATGGGTCCCTCCCACTCAGAGCGGTCCCTCTATTCGTTCAGACCTTTTCCCACTTTCCAGTTTGCGCTGATTGGCCAGCCACACCCCCTTTCCTTTGTTCTCGGCCTGTAGCTCCTCCTCCCCTGATGCAAATTCATGCCACTGGACAAAACGGTCCAGTTTCCACTTTGGTATTGCGTAACACGATACGCTACGTCACGTACGTACGTACCCGAAATTACGTGCGTACGTACCCGAATTTACGTACGTACCCAAAATTACGTACGTACACGAAATGACGTGCGTACGTACCCGAATTTACGTACGTACCCAAAATTACGTACGTGCCCAAAATCACGTACGTACACGAAATGACGTGCGTACGTACCCGAATTTACGTTCGTACCCAAAATTACGTACGTGCCCAAAATTACGTACGTACACGAAATGACGTGCGTACGTACCCGAATTCAAGTACGTACCCAAAACTACGTACGTACCCAAAATTACGTACGTACCCAAAATTACGTACGTACCCAAAATTACGTACGTACCTGAAATGACGTGCGTACGTACCCAAATTTACGTACGTACACGAAATGACGTGCGTACGTACCTGAATTTACGTACGTACCCAAAATTCCGTACGTACCCAAAATCACGTACGTACACGAAATTACGTGCGGACGTACCCAAAATGACTTTAAAATTTAGTCTGTAGGATTTTGTAGTCCCAGATTTGTCTGAGGATAACTGGGTGGACATGAGAAATAGTGTGAAACACTGTTTCTAGGGAAAACTACGGTTTTTCCCCGGCATATTTTTCTTATCGTTCATGATCCATATGTTATGTCTTGATGTCTGGCATATCTCACATGACGTCATTTTGTGACCCGGTTCAACCGACCCACCCAGACATGTGGACAGGCCAATGGCTGAGTCAGACAACATACAGGCACTCAAAATCGAAAGTTTGGAATGAGTTGTGGAAAACTCACTGGTCCATCTTCCCACTCTTCAAAATGGCTCCTGACTAGATTATTCTGAGGTCCACCGCACCATCATTCGTTGCTACCTTTGCGTTATTCATTTCTGACTTCCTTCCTACTCGTACCAGACCTTACAATGGCTGTCGTCCCGCTCGGCGGATTTGGTTGCTCCAGGAATGCTTTGATCGCATTGAACGTGCTGTATATTGTAAGTTACGAAATTTTGTGAGTTGTTGTACCATAGTTGTCGACGAGATTTTTCTTCGTTTTAGTGTGTGGCTGTTATTCTTATTGGAGTGGCTGGTTACGGGATTGCAGCGTCCTCGATAGCAAGTTTTGGGGATATCATTGCCATTGTCATCATTGCCGTCTTTCTCACTGGGATCGCAGTGACTGGGATATTTGCGACGGTGAATCATCACCAAGTTATGCTGTTCTTTGTAAGTCAAATGGTTTCCAAATTATGAATTCGTATGCCATAAGATCCTGTTTCGGAAAATGAGGGATTTCTTCCCTAAAATCCATAAGCATGACTATGACGTCAATGGGAAAATGTTGTTTGTTTATGGAGACCGTTGCATTTAATTCGTGCTTTGTCCTGTATAACTTGTACCGGAAGTGGCCACTACAATATGAAGTGTGTTTTTTTTCAGTACATGATCGTCCTTTTTCTGCTCTTCATCGTCCAATTCAGCGTTGCTTGCGCTTGTTTATCTGTTGGCGATAATCAGATTCAAACTCTCATGCAGACTGGCTGGAGTCGTTCAAGGAACGAAACTAAAGCTTCCGTGCAGAACTATTGGGATTGTTGCGGGTTTTTGACGTACAAGCAGGATAACGCCACAATTTCGGCTGGCATGTCAAATCCAACCTGTAGCGCTGTAAGTTGGTCATATTTCGAGAGTACTATATCACTCGTTTTTCGTTAAACTAAGTATGTACACAATATTTTGTCTCGTATTGTGTTATGATTGAGCTCGTGATGTCTTGTTTCAGCTGAGCTGTTGTACGCGAGAACCAGCTTTGGGCAGCTCATGCTGTGATCCTAGATTGGATCTCGAAAACTGCCCATGTGATCCGTGTTTTCAAAAAATGGAAGAAGTGGTGAAAACCTCTCTGCGGCTATCCGGAGGAATCGGATTGTTTTTCAGCTTTACTGAAGTAAGTAGATGTGCTGGATTTTGTCTGGCCGAACCTGATGCGCTATCGTGAATTTTCACCAGTAGTTTTTGGGAGTTTTTCTAACAAACCGATATCGCAACATGCGCGATCCATTCATCGACCCATTCGAGTTTATGTGATATATTTTTTGTGGCATCTCAAAGAATCTGTTCTCACGGCAAGAATCTGCATGGTAACGTGTGGTTTTGTTAATATTGTCCTTGTGAAACGCGTTTTGTTCGCCATCGCTTAATTGTTTTAAGTTCGCGAAAATTTACTGGCCAGATTTTTTGACTTCTTGAATCAGTCAAATATTATTAGCAGGGAGGTATGGGTCCTTACTCATTTTCAAGAAGCGGAAGTTGCGGGCTTTTGTTTCAAATTGTGTTCAACACTGTCTCTTTGCCGCTATTGCGTTAGAGATACTGTTACACAAAAATGTGTGTGCTTCTTCGCTTGCGCTTCGTGTGTCCAGTCCCGGCGAGCTGTAAAGTTTTTCAATTGCTCAAACGTATTTTTTCGTAGATCGTTGGGATTTTCATCGCACTACGGTTCAGGAATCAAAAGAACCCGAATCTCGACCCGTCTGATTTCCTCTGATGTTCGGCATTATAATATAATATCCCCGTATTCTTTGTTTTTCCTATTTTCTTTTTGTTTCCGTTGCCATCAGAAGTGCCACTCCGAAGAATGTTCATCGACTCTCAAGTTATGCATTGCCGCTGTTGATTTATTGATCTTTTCTCGTGGAACCGTTGATCTGTTTCTAGATTCCGCGAATCTTATTTGTTTGCAGGCTAATTAGTCGTATTTTAAACTACTTTAATAAATTCGAAGCATATAAAGTGAGCGAAGAAAATGATTGCGGATCAAAGCCCAATAGAAGAAATATTAGCAAAATGTGTTTCGACTGAATGTTACGACGAAAAATCCGAACATCAGCCAGCCAACTAAAAGAAATTTCCATTGCCTCCAAAATCAAGTCGATCAAAATGAAGCAGCTGGATTGGAATGGTCAACGTTCTTCCAGTCCGGGAATATAACCGGATAATCTTTCATCAGTCCATCAACGTTCGGCTGTAGAGTCTCCAGAAAAACAGTCGATCCCTTCAAATTCAAATGCAGTCCGTCCTGGAAATATTCTTGCCAAGTTTCCGACGATGCCAGGTGATGATGCAGATCGGCAAATAGAGTTCCATGTGATTCCGCAATTTCTTCCATCTCCTGGGAGTATCGAGCGATCTGAACGCAATCTCGTGGACTTGGCTGCTTGCCGTTTGCGGCGGAGAAGTCTGCCCAGGCTTGCACCTGCAGTAGAGCATGATCAGCACAGGAAAATAATTCTTAACTAGTACAACATAAAAATCTGGATGTTCCGAAATCCGAACACATCAATTCAGAACAACGTACGTCGACTGGCGGTGGCGTGATCAGGACGATCTTATCCTTCGGGATTCCCTTCGCCTAGAAAAAGCAAAAGAACAAGCGTAAACGAAGGAACCTGGAGAATCGGAAAACAGTAATATTCTTAAATTCCTACGATTAAGCTTGCGATGATATCTTTCATGTTCTGCGAGAACTCAGCGAGCGGAACATGCTGGCACAATGGATCCTCAGTTTGCAGAGCACCATCATTCGAACCAAACAGAATCAAGACGCCAGCAATCTCATCGTTGGCAAATTCAGCGAAAACTCGGTCCAGGATGATCTTGGCAAATCGCGTGTTGTAACCAGAAAATCCCCTTGCCACCACATCCACTTTTCTGGACAAAAACCGTGGCATTTATGACATGATTTTACAATGCACATGAGGCCATAGCCGGACTCACCTCTGCAGCTGATCCGCCAATAATGCTCCGATACAGGCTTCCTTGCCGAACGCATGTTGAAAATGCGAATCGCCAAATAAGATCAACTTTGGCCAACGAGTAATGGTCTTAGCATCTCCTTGAGCCTGGTTGGGTTGAATGGTGGAAGGCATGGTCGGGGTTTGCGTGAAGAATAGAATACTGACACCGTAGCAAGGTAGAAATCAGAACAGAAAATCCTTGTGACAGCGCACTGGCTTTTCTTGGAAATAAATGATTTCCACGAAGTTCGAAATCATGGGCGTAGAAAGCCCTTTTTGAGCAACCCCCTCCCTGGCCGAAAAATCATGGTTCCCCTTTTTGGCAGATATCCCCCCGGCAATTGCACAGCTTTGTCGGTCCGCAACGCAGAGCTATAAAATTCTCGTAAACGCTCGGGCACTAAGAAGTAAGAATCTAGTGAACAGACAAAATATCAAACGCTATAGACAGACAAAATTTATTTACAAATCCCACAAATGTAAGGATGATTTTCGACGTTTCAATATCCGAAGTAATTAAGACGATCTGTGTGACATGGGAACCGCTCGTACTAAGCTCAAAACAACAACTCCAACCTTAGCGTAAAATAAAACAATTAACTTGTCTCTAAAGGTAAATCAGATACATGCAGTTTTCGCTGTTCTCTCATCAGTGTTGATCCACGAACTTCCTTAATCTTTCCGAAAGAAATCCATAAGGTACCCCGGACTGACGAATGTTCTGGGCAGTCATACACTGAAGAGAAGGGAAGTAAGGGTCCGTGTAAACCAGCGGAGATTTCTTGAGAAATTTGAAGGGGGATAGACGGTCCTTGTTCGCGATATCCAAATGAGCGCCTCTGGACAGGAATTCACGGACCAAATCTTCGTTTACCGGATGCTGCTGTACGGTCATGCATAAAGCCGAATTCCCCTCTGCATCTTGCACATTAATCGGTGCGCCCATTTCGAGGAGGAAAGAAATAGTTTCTTTGCAGGGAAAACTGAATGCCCGATACGGACCCAGATTTGTCGATTCTTTGGCACAAGCTAAATGAAGAAGCGTTCTGCCGACTTTTCCGCGGGGATTAAATCTCAGCAAATAATACACCTTCGTCGTTATATCGCGTGCCAGCGTCTCGCTGACAAATTCTTTCATCCGAACAAAGAGACTAATCAAGTGCAAGCAGACAACAAGGATCCGGTCAAATGAGTTCAGATCGCGAGCTGGCGTATTCGAATCGCCGGCCAGCATTCGATGTCCACGCATAATTTCGGTGAAAATCTTGTCGAAAACCATCCGGAAGTCGTCCCACGTTATATTCTGAACGCCGTACAAGTTCTGTTGAGTTTCCTTGAAGCTGAAGAGCTCCGCAAATGAAACAAATGAGGATACTGTCATCGGATTCAGCGGCTCAAGATATTGCAGCTGGACTTCCAAAGCATAGCTCCACAACTGCAGACACCGCCGGAAGTCACCCTGATCAGCGAATACCGCTCCACGATATCTGATTCAAACAAAATTTTGTTAGCAAAATACGTAACAATTAATACAGAGGAATCAATTCTGTACAGGATTTTATTTACTAACCTCAAAAGATATGAAGTTTCCGGGTGGGCAGCTCCCAAAATTCTTTCTCTGACCAATAGCGCCTGAACCCGGATTTCATTTGGGTCTTCAGCCATAGTCCTCAATTCATCAAGTGTGGAAAACTCCTTTGTCGCCAACATGGTAGCCACTGGAGATCCCTGAACGACTTTTGGCATGATGATGTCCTCCTCCAGAAACCGATCGCGTGTCGCTCTCTCCCACAATCTCAACCCTTCCACTAGATTATGCTTTCTGTCAATATAAGTGGCACCGAGAAGCTCCAGGGAGTTGATTTTTTCCTCCAATGTACAAGTTGGTCGACCAATGAGATAATCAACAACATTTTTATGTCCCACAACAGCCGCCGAAACTAAGGGCGTCATTCCATATGCATCTCGTTCCATATTTGCTCCATGGCTAATTAGTAACTGCATTATATCCACGTGACCCGATTCGGCACAATCGTGAAGTGCAGTATTTCCTGAGAACAAAAAACAACTGATAGCTGATGAATATCTACTGCGCTGCAAAAACTTCAGTACCTTTGATGCTTTTCCGGTTAACCGTGGCGCCTCTCTCAAGAAGATATTTGACGATCTGAAGGTGACCTCGATAGCACGCGATCATAAGAGATGTATGACCGTGACGGTTTGCTATCTCCAGATCTGCTCCATTCTCCACCAAAAAACGCACGATAGTCATTCTTCCGTCGTAGCATGCTAATAAAAAAAAAATTAAAATATGTCTTGTCAAATCGACTCCAAATATTTGGGAAGTCAGTGTTATTCAAAGATCAGCCAGAGATACTCAAATCACAATCAGTTAATTAAAAAAACAGAAACAAACCTGCGCGTAGAGGAGTAGAATTGGTCGAAGTTACACCGTTGACACTGGCGGAGCAATCTTGCACCAAATAGCTGACCACATCGGCGAACCCAGCAGCCGCTGCTGACCACAGAGCACTGGCTCCTTCGACTTTGTCTCCTGAAGAAAAAGGAAATAAACGAATTAACAACCAGTATTATTAAACACGAACTAAACTAAAATTCTGGTTTCGAATATTGGGTCCTCGAGGCAAAAAACCATGGGTTATACAAACCGGAAATGCACAAAGCAAGCACATGCGTGCTACATTTGAGCGAAATATTCCCTTACAATCAATATCGATTTCTTTCTCGAACCGAATCGCACACTGAGCTATCGAGTAACGAAATTATGCCCGGTGAGAAAAAACAAACTATCGAGTCCTGATACATACGAATTTAATTCAGCCTTTTCTGTTTGACTGCGAGTTTAGATTGCCGTAATTAGAAGAATTCACTAAATCAATCAGCTGACCGTGGTGGTGGTTTGACACAGGTTATTTGTTACGACGGTTAAAAATGATCATTTCAAATGCTATAATAATTTCGCGAAATACAGGATACCACTGTAACCCAAACGCACACTACTCTGCTAAATCATCACAGAAGTTCCAGCTGACAAGAGGAAAACAGCAGACATCAGCTGCATGTCAAAATACAGATAAGGGTTGTATGCGATTTACATAACTAATGTTGAAAATTCCCTCAAAAACTATTGAAACACTTTCGAACTGTTACTCAGCTTCAGAAAACAATAATCCAAGCTGATCAAAAACCGAGTCAGGAAGCAAAAGGCTCAAGAATGTGGAGAATTCTCGAAAAATCACTCGTAACAGCAATTACGGCATCTTCCTTCTCACGTGATGCAAGCCCAGAATCAAACGTGGATTTCAAGCGATTGTCGGAATTTTGAAAAGGAGCCTTAGAAAATTATGAGGCTCACCTTCAAACTGGACTGTTCCTCGTTGTTCAACGTCCACTTTCGCTTCCTCAATGAGATATTTCACCACATCCAAATGTCCATGCCTGGCTGCGACCACCAAACATGATTCCCCGTGAGGAATCAGACTGGCACATCCATGAACTTCTTCAGACGAGAATTCCTGCTGGGCAATCCGGGCTTTGATCAGGTCCACACGTCCCAGTCGAGAATATCGGTAGACAAATTTGTGCAAACGAGAAAGACTGCGAGTCAGAGTTGCGGTGGAGCTCATGGTGACA
>JAQIWT010001121.1:0-12348 GCA_034696485.1 Isohypsibius dastychi | reverse complement strand
TGGGATCGTGGGATGGGAATGGGATTGGGATAAGTGGAAGTTGAAACAGCAGCGTTCTTATAAATTTAGGACCAAAGTGCTTCGACCTCTTAATTCGAAGTGAATGGAAAGTCACAAGGTGGAGAGTGGGTGGGGGGGGGAGGGGGGGGGTTTGGCTGCGATATGTGTGGGAAGACGTTCACGCCAGTGATTCTTGTCATATTTCGTTCTGGCCTCGGCTTCCGTTTCATCTTGCCATTCATTCATCTTCATTCCATAAGATGTCAGAATTTGGGGAGATGGATGTAGATTCAGGTGATCAAAAAAGCTGAAAAATTCTCTGTGGAAGTATTTTGACAGATCTGACCAGAAATACAAGCAAGACCATTCACGGATGACCGTCTGTTTAGCTTGTGTGGGTGCTACTACAAGAACATATCCGATTCGTTGCGAAGAGTGTATATCTCCGGAAGGTAGGAGGGAAGTTCACCCCACTGTGAAAATTTTTGTTTCCTTCATCCAGGAATTTACCCTTTAAAAACACAGCTTCGCTAAGCAAAGAGGAACAGAAGTCTCCGCTTCCCGCTTCGCTAATGAAGGCGAAGCGGAATCTACCCCCTATAGAAATTTCTCAGTTCCACCACTGGTTGCGAACAAGACATGATGTTCAACCAACTGAAAAACTGCAGATTTGCATCAGCGGTAAATTGAACCTAGACTGATGATGCTGAATACTATTCTCATTCATGTTGTGACATCTCTAGGCCCTGTACAGAACGTTGTGGAATGACAAAGAAAAAGCAGCTTGGTCGAAAAAGCGCGATTGGTTGGATTCCGGTTCTGCACCAAGTATTCATGTTGATCGTTTCATTACTCTGACTAAGATTTCGAAACTTTTCGGTGATTAGTGGTTAAAATTGTTGTATCATTTGCTGAAAACAATTAAATTTGAAACCTCGTACAGTAGAATTTTTCTTGAAGAAAATTTTGTGAGAGATTTGATGGAAATTCTGTACCCCAATTTCCCAATCCCAGGTCTGCCCCAAAAATCCCAGTCCCATGACATCCCATTCCGTCGGATCCCACCCCCATCCCACCCTCCCCATCCCGATCCCATCCCACTGCGTTTTTCCGGCTGGGATCACAACCCTAGTTACTTCGAGTAGATTCAACACTGTTTATTGGTTCTCTGTATTTATTGGTTTTATGAACCGCGTTTGTTATTAAGTATAGTAATTACCCTTGCTTGATCTGAATATGTAAAACTTCCTCTGTTGATGAATGCAGCGATGTACCCAAGTCTTCCACTTGCGTGAGCAGGTCTTGCAGATTGAGGGTGGCGGATTGGAGGTTGTTGACAACTTGATACGGCATATCTGGGTCAATGTCCATCGAGTCTACCCCAACAAGATCAGATTCGTGTTTTCCCAATGTGCACGAACGGACTCAACTAGTAGATTATGCTCGAATTCGTCCTCTACCGAGAAGGCGGACGGCAGATTGAGTTGTACTCTTGCCGGCGAGAGCATGTCACTAGCAGGTTTTGAATTCTATAATCACCATGGATGAAGCTGACTCAGTGTTCACTTGGTACTGACTGCTACCTTTGCTATGATTTTGGCATTCGGTTGGAACACGAGCTTGCCAGATCGGGTTTTCTGTGGAATATTTTGCCTTGCTGTGACTTGCCCTTGCCTGTGAAGAAATAAGTGATCGTTAGCTCAAATCTAGCGGGAACCATCAAATTATGAATGGCATAACAATTTCACACACTCAGTGACTGACTGGAACGAGTGAGACGAGATGGAAATCTTTTACGGTTTTGATCGAGCAAAATCATAGAAATTTCAGTGAGCAAATGCCTTGAGGATGGTACTCAAGCTGCACATTCTGATTTTTCTAGGGATATTCCAGCACGATTCATTTTGAACAGACATAACGCAGTTTAATATGAAGAAACTGCTATCTCAAGTGTTGATTTGAGAATTAAGTGCCTTCATGTTTTGTTCCGAGGCTTTATTAGATGAAGAACGGAGTCGACGAGATGGACCGGAACCAAAGTCCGTATGATGTATAGTTTTCAAGGAAAATAGTATAAAGTGGAACTGATTTTGAAATCCCGAGTTTTTACGCCAGGTATTGACAAACACAACTTCTTTATATTATATCACAAATCATTAGGAGTTATACGTTGTTTCTAAAATCAAACCAAACCAAGAGCATCAGTCACTCACCAGGTAACTGAGGATTATCCTTGTTGTCCCGTCAAAGTGAGAAATGTGAATAAATGAGAGATGGCGAAACAAGTAATTGCCTTACCGAAATCACTGCCCAGTAATCAGTGTGCTGTTCGTCAAAGACCAGGGAGATGTGGTTCCCATGTCCAGTTCCGGTGCTGGCCCAGATGCCAGTAATGTTCTTGTCGTCGGAGCACGTATAAGTGTCAATCTCAATTACGATGGCGCGGGAAATGGCAACAAACTTGCCGCTGGTCAATGCTTCGTCGATGAAAGCATACATGTCGGCGGGTTCATGCTCGGCGTTGACAGCTAGAAATCTTGCAAACTCCTGCGGACGGTCGGAGATATATTGATCATAGTGGTGCGGAGATCTCGGTGGTACTGGTCGTCGTCGCGGTTTCCGATTCCCCAAACCACTGCTCGGTACAGACAGTTGCCATCGCCAATGACATGCTGCAGTTTCAGCTTGCGGTCTTTTAGAAACGCTCGAAGACCCGGATTCTTTTTCAATATACCCTCCATAGCAATCTGAAAAGAATTCATCAGTTATACCGGTGTTGAATTTCTGAAATTGCTCTATATGACTTTCTAGTGATTGTGTAATGGAGGATTGTCAACAGCAACCAGAGACTAGAGATTGAATGATACATTTCACTGCCGTTTTTGCCACAAGAATCGCATAAGGGATGGATAAATGAAGTACATGACATTCAAAAAGTCAATAACAAGATGCAGTTTACAATATGATCGAAACTAAAGACAACTGGGGTATGTTCCTGCAACGGAGAAATGTAATTGGCTGCAAGCATCAATCACTATGGGATGAATCATTACATAAACCTCAGTGTTAATTTCATCTTGCAAGTAGAGACGTTGGATGGGCGGGACTGAACGAACATTTTTAGATTTCGGCGGCCACAGTTGAGTTTCGAACTTTGACATCCAGAAAACGACTGGAGCAACATCACACTTGACCGCATCCATGTCTGCAAAGTCAAGTCACGCTATTACAACATCTTTGACATACAGCATGATATTACCATATAGTGTGATAAGGTCATCTTCATCCTGCGTAAGAAAGATTGTAGCCAAAGCAAGCTGGTGATAAGAAAACTTGAGACTTGTTACATCCATCAGAGCAACCTCGAACAGCTACGAGGATAGTTCATGAACATTATAACGGTATGATGTGACAAGGTTCTTACCATTGACGCCTGACAAAACATGTCGAATGGCAACTGATTGGCAAGATGCAGCAACGTACGGTGTTCGGGTTGAGTGTCTTGCTCGGGCGGATCAATCATGAGAAATCCAGCTACTCGGATGAATCGTGCGATAAACTCGGTTGGTGTAGTTGGCTTGAGTGCGGCGCCCAGAACCTGGATTGAAGAATGGTGAGGAACGGGAAATGACAAATGCGTTCTCTCTTGACACTCACCAGCAGTATGCAGCGCTCCATGTGTTGTGTAGCTGCTTGAGACTGCGAGATCCTTTTTCCCATCTCTTCAAGCGTGAAGGGCCTGGTTTCCTGTTCAGGTAAACGTGCACTTCTAAGTGTTTGTATAAACTGAGAAACAACTCACTGCTACTTTCATCGCAATGTTCAATGCCACGCCCTGTGCATACGGGTGCAAATTTGGAGAGAAATTTTTCGTAAACGGCATGAAGTGATCGTAGTAGTTGATGGCCGAATGCGTTGTTCGTTGAACAAAGCCAAGTTGATGGCTTACCTGAACCGTACAGCTTTGCATTCGGTTCGGGTGATAGTCAAAATGTTCTCACGGCATAAAGTGCGCGAATATGTTGAGCGCGTGTCGCGCCCGATGCCCCGAAGAGATAATTGGGCCAGTTCTGATCAAGTTCATATCCTGCAAACGGTGCAACTTTATCTCTTGCGTTTTCGTTGGACTAGGTAAATCCAATATGCATACGACGCAAACCAAATGCGGTGCTGCAATGACATGAAATCCGAGAAAAGTTCGCCTTGTGTGATGTTCTTCAAGTTCACCTGTCTTTCGGTGGGTCATTGTAGATACAGTAGACAAAAACAGGTCCATCCAACTCGGATGCGACTGGCGGAGCTCTCACAGCTGTGCTCACCATTTTTGACATTTTTCAGTTTGCCTTGTTTCTCGATAAAAGTTTAGATTGTCTGTTATTCTAGCGAGCGTCAACTTGTGGCTCTTGGGTTTCAGCTAACGGTCATGAGTTTAGCAGCAGTTTCACGTGTATTTATGTTAATCAATCCTGCGTCGTGAAATTAAAACTTTCACGAAAAGGGCGAAACTAAACGCTTGTTATACTCATACCCAAACCAACATGGGAGCAAGCCAAATGGGGGAAAAAGGTGGGACTATTCTGCAAATTGTCTGACGGTGGCACTCTCTGTTGGATTACGCATAAAGAGATGAAGGATGAATGGCGGTACTCCTCGACCAGTCAGCAAATCGTCCCATTGAACTCCGGTAGAACCAAACTGCCTACACCACAAACCGTTCTAAAACATGGAAGCCAGTTGGATGAAAAGAACGTTTGATACCTTTTGTACTTCATGAGAAGAACTGGAACTGGATGGGGATCGTATGTGGCAATATTTTCGTTAAAAACTCGCTGCTCGTCCTCAGTGAGTGGTGCATCAGTCAATTTAAAATGACTCACTAGCTTTTAGACCAATCTCTCAATTTTTGGCTTGTTTTGGATGAGCATAAGGTCTACTCGTCTGATGAGAGCATCCTCGCCCGCGTGATTCATGAAAAGATCCCACACGGCAATATTATCTAAACTGACTTTGTGAAGGACAACCTGATGATGAACAAGGTGATGATTGGGTAGGCTGGCATTGCTGTGGATGCTGACAAAGCTCAATCGAACATTGACCAGCACCAACAACAGGTGACGATGCGGTAACAACCCATCCAGCAAAGAGAAAACTGAATACTGCCGCTTGACCATTGGCGGGGTGCTGATTGGCGGGAGTGGGTAGGTCGTCGACCTCTGTCTTGGTGGTCATGGCGGATTGCAAAGTTAAAGCAAGGTCAACATCAGTATTTCCCGTTGAATGGGGCTGGGTGGTGACGTTGATTCTCGCATATCCTGTTCCAGTGTCACGCGAACCTCTTGCATACATCGAATACAGCTGTTTTCACTTTTCATGCGAGGATCTCCCGACAGCCTTACCTCATTGCCACCAATCGCCTCACCACGCCCAAGTTCCCAGAAATCTCTCTCAATATCTCAGTAGGCAAGTCGAGTATGCTGGTTGAGGTCGACTGGATCACCTCGACGCTATGAGCTTCAACTCCGAGTCGCTTGAAATCACTCATGGTCCTAAAACTGCATAACATTGGTGACTTTATTAAACGTGTTAAACTGTAATTTTATTTGCAAAATCTTGTGTCTCTTCTACAAATGGACTGACAGATTAACCACTAATCACTCAACGTGAAGCGAACTCAAAAAGTGGTGATCTGAATGTCAGCAAAGCATTCTTGTCTGAAATAAAGGTGTGTAAATATTGATGGAAGATTCGGGTAGACAGAGTGGTGCCGGCTTGACTTTGGTGACAAACTGCGTGAGCCATTAGACTTCAGCGGTAAGGTCATGACAGCAGTCTAGAGCATGGTGCACTAGGAGAGGAAAACCTTTTTGTATTGTCAAAAGCTGCAAACAATTTGTGAACACACCGTAGAGATGTTCCAGTGTGTCTTCACCGTTAGTTGAATTAAAAGCTGCAGCGGCCGCGAGTAACTTATAGTCAAAGCTGATACAATCAGCGTCCATCATTGCGAGATTCAACAATTGCGAATGAGAAATCCATCACATGTAAGAACTCTTCAAAACAGTGTGGGAAGCTTACACGAGAAATTTCGTATACTCCATCGAAAAAGAGCTGGTGTCCGTTGTAGTTTCTCAACTGGTTGGCATTTGGACAGATCTGGTTGGTCAAGAACAAGAACTCTGCTGCGCACACGATTGCTGTTTTGAATGCAATGTTGATCCCAACACCTGCAGAAGTGAGATGGTGGTTATATATTTCAAGAATGCTCGCTCCATTCTCATGCTCACCAAAAGCAACTGCTTTTTCATGGCATGAAAACAAGCAGTTTGATTGGGATCCACCCGTATCTGGGGTGGAAGCTCGGCTGTGCCACGTTCCTATGTGCAAGAATTTCAGAAGAGTTCTTTGAAAAACTTGGGACAAACGTACTTCTATCATGACGGCAATTAAGACGGCCGCCAAGGCAATATATTGCCAAGCTGCCAACTTGACATTTGTGGTCAATGACATGAATCGATCGAAATAATCAATGGCGAGATGCGTGAAGCTTGTACGCGAATACTCAGCTGCAGGCATAGACACGGATGAGCGAGACTTGTGAGGATGCGGTAAAACATTTTACGTACCTCGATGATATGGTGAATGATTTGACGACGTTTAACGTGATCGATTTCTGGATGATTCTCGAACCAGTTTTCATCTCGATCGTAGCCGCTCCAACACTCACTGCCTTCTCCGATGATGCTCTTTTCAACGCCGATATGAAGCCGTCGCAGATCAAACTCCATGCATATTTTCTGTTCACAGCTGTGAACAGTCCTACGACAGCGTATTCTTGTACTAGCGTTAGCTGAACAACTTTAACTCACGTACCGGTGGCAAGTTTCATACCAGCAGTTGATGACGGAATGTCCGTTGATAAAATTCCTAATCAAGTGGAAGAAGCCTGATGTGGGTTAAGCTTTCTATCAACACCTTTTCAACAATACACTCGAGCTGCCAAGCTCTGACCGTTAGCTAACCAAACTTACAGTATCATTCAGATATGATACTGTAAGTTCGCCCATAACTATCTGACTACTCTCAGTTTGATTGTGCGGTGACTTGGCTTTGCCATTGTTATTTCGTCGTTATAACAGAATGTTATGTTAAATTGTTATAACATAACATCACGGCCTCATTCGGAAATGTTAATCATGTGATCCTGTTAGGATTGTTGTTATAACATTGTTATAAATATTATAAATATTATAATATTATATTATATTATAATTTTTCGATTTTTCTCCGTTTTCTCCATTATGTTTGAACATTTTTATTCAAATTCTGCGACAATTTTGGTGACAGAACCTTAACGCATAATAACTATTTGTTTTCATAGAGATTAAAGGTCTTCAAACCCATAAACAACCGTTTTACACGAAAACAACATCATGTTCCAATTAAGTACTCCCGGTTGTTATAACTGTTAGGGATGTTATAACAATGTTATAACAGTGTTAAAAGTGTTATAACATAACACCATTTTGCCTCTCCTGTTGTTAAGCTCATCCATAGTTGTTGGTGTCAAGTTAACATTATGGTGTATTGACTTTCCTCAAAACCTGCAGCGATTTCCAGAACTTTTTCAGCCGCTGTTCGAAAGTGTCTTACTCGAACAAAACTATGAAAGGTCACACCACTATTGACCAGTTAAACATGTGAGAATTTGTCTCAGACTCAATTTTTAGGCAAAGCAAAAAATTATCGAAACAGAAAACATGCACTTACAACAAAATACGATGTGATATGGCTTACCTGTGATATGGCTTTTCCGACGCGATGCTTTGTGGCGTCCAGAATCAACTGGATGATTCTTCCGATTCACTGAACGGGGATCATAATCTTCCTAAAAGCAAGCAGTGATTCAAAAAATGATAACCAGCTAAAACACTCGAGAGCTTTTGAGAGTCCTACCTGTATCAAACGGATATCACGCTGCAGAAGGCGATGATCAGGAGAATAATCAAATATTCTCCGCGAAATAAGAGGTTCATTCTGAAAAAAAAAATAAATGAAGCAAAGATATTTCGTAGCAACACATCGAACATAATTTGTGGGAGGATACACTGAAGTTTGCGAGATACGTCTATGGAATTTATCGTATCATCACCAAGAGAGAGCCAGAATTGCTGCAATTGATCGACCAGTATCAAGGACTCTGGGCAGCTTCAGTCAAAGTTTTGCAACCGGTTTGCAACGTGAATAATCAGCTGTCGTCATAGACTGAGCCAAAGCCGGATGTCCATTTAGAGGGACCACCCTTTGGGATATTCGAACCTTATCACTGATGACGAAATGCGATCATTTAAAGCTCGCTTGAACAGGTCCAGAATGTCCAGGATTGAATAGGTAAAATCTAGATGAATGGCGATCAAATGTCCCGCCAGTTGGTTTGCCGATGCCATGACATGTCGCATATCCCAGGAAATCAGGCATTCACTGACGAACGATCGGTCAAGGAAAATACCGATACACCATCTGCTTCGTTCCTCGGCGTGGCACAAATTGATCAAATGTCAGACATATTTAACAAATTAAGAAACAATTTGTTAATTGAAGAAGAAAGAATTGTTAGATAACACAACATTTTTTTTATATCGGCATAAGAATAGATAGTTATCAAGAGCTACAGATTTTGGATATTCTACAAGATTATATTATCTCCAGAACAAAAACGAAGTGTATTTCGATTCAGAGGCTTGATCCTGAAGTCGATAGATTATATTCAGGAGAAAAACGGCGAATGTATGCATTTTCAGAGACAGGCTTTGTTCTTGATTGGTAATTTCAAAGTTTTTCATAAGTTCTGGAAGAAGTAAAAATAAATTTCGCCGTCAGAAGATTATTTTCTTCTATGTTTGACATGGAAAAAGATCTTGATATGTCATGCTTCATTTATCCCTGGAATTCAAGCGTCATGTTACAAATGACTGATCACAACGAGAATTTACATGCCATCTGCAAATTCCCAGGCGCGGCATGGGATGATCTAAATGTTGGGAAGGGCTGATGAGTTAAATCTTCCCACATGTTCATGACATAGCGATTAAGTGAAACCTGTCCTTTGCCTTCAAACCAAGCCAGCCGAAAAAAACAAGAAAACAGAGAGAGGGAGAGTGATCTTCAATCTTGCGTAAGTGAGGGAAGAGAAGAAATGTCAACGTCAAGACATCCCATTCTCTTCACCAATGTTCATCATACCATTCACCGACCAACCAATTGCGCGTTAAGAGCTGATCCGCCCCTCATATTCTTGCAAATTCCAAGTGGTGAAAATCATTCGTTTCATTTTCACGTTTCAGCATTTCCTCATTTTTATTCGCTGTTTATTCTTGGTGATTTATCAACTACTACCATCCACCTTGAACGTTTCAGAGATGAGATGCAAACTTTTCAATTCGGGATGCAATTGTCCGGTGGTTTCACGATTCGTTTTTTTCAGACTCCAGGTAGAGTTTTCGGAAACAATCAGGTGAGACACTCTTTTTCATGGTGATTTGGAAATAATATTGTTCCGAATTAAACTGTGCGTTCTGCTGTTTCGCTGTGTTTCATCTGATGGCATGCTCTGAGATTGCTTTCATCCTTATCTTACAGATTCGAAAAACTGGAGTTCTTAGCTTTAAGTAAAAAAAAGTTTTCATACAATGCAGATTTTTGTCGTGTTCAGAATATTTTGGGAATGTTAGCACTTTTTCACCCGTATATCATTTCCAACACTGACTTTCAAGTTGACAATGTTTAAGTCAGAGTCTTGCCATATGACCTCCATAACACTTCAACGTAAGGTCATAGAATTCGCGCTTATTCGTGTGAGGTTTTTTCGAGAGTATAAAGCTATCCATCTAAAACCCTATAAAAACTCGATATCACTATAACTAGTTGCTTTGAACTTTTTGTCTCAAAAATATAAATTACGTAATCTAACGGTATCAGAACCAAGAGTCACTATATCTAAGGGTCATGTGAAAACTTTGAGACTGTTAGATCCTGGCTAGCGGTCACTGTGTTTAAACCACTCGTTAAACGAGAGATAGTATAAAAGATTTTTTGTTCAGTAATAAGGCCTGCTGGTTTTAATCCAGTGGTCACAGAATTTTAAAAAAAGGATAAGTTCGAATCGCAATTCATATAACATATTGAGATTTATTAGAATTCATTCGTGAACAATGTACAAAATCAAATCCCAGTCTCCATTACACCATGCGTTATGAATCAGCAAATAACTTTGGGAGCGGTTAAAGTGGATGGAATCCTGAGGAATGGTCAAGTCAAAGAGGGTGAGCGTGGATATCGGGCACATTCACGCAATGTCGAATCCGTAGCGCACGTCAAGGAGAGACAAGCTGGCCTAGATGAGGAAGAAGACTGTATTATTCAACCGATCGAACGTATTTAAATTCTCGCGCAACTTACTGCAAAGGATATTGCCACGTTAAAAAAGGCTGGATTCTGCTCAGTTGAATTGATAGAATACGCTCCAAAGAAGGCTCTGCTAGCAGTTTGAGGTGAGGAGCGAGTGATGCAGCAAACTAAACTTTTGGAAATGTACCAACCTGTGGTTTTGCAGGGTGAGGTGAAACGAAAGCCAGCAAATTGCAACACGAGGCACTGAAGCTGGTGCCCATGAGATTCTCCACTGCAAAAGACGTTCGCGATAAGCGCGCGGCCATCATCAACGTCATCACTGGCTCACCCGAGCTGGACCGAATGTTGGGCGGTGGCATCGAGACGGGTTCTGTGTCAGAGTTTTTTGGAGAATTCCGCAGTGGCAAGTCAAGTTGTGCCACATGCTTGCCGTCACCTGTCAGCTCCCTATTGAGCATGGTGGAGCAGCGAGGAAGTGCTTGATCATCGACATGGAGAATGAATTCCGTCTTGAATGGTTACTGGCTTACTGGCCTAGAGATTCGAGATGGATCAGTCGGATGTGCTTGAAAATGTCGCTTGCATGTGCATTCAACACAGATCACCAAATGAGTCTTCTTCTCCAGGCTGCGGCCATGCTAGTCGAGTCGCGTTATGCTCTTCTGATTGTGGATTCTGCGACGGCTCTGTATCAAACGGATTAAAGCAGTTGCGGTGAGCTTTGTGCATGTCAGATGCACTTCGCGAAATTTCTGCGTTTTCTCCGGCGTCTTGCAAATGAAGGCGTTGGGGTGGTCATCAACAACCAGGTTATGGCGAAAGTGAATGTAAATGCCTTCGTCGAGCAGCGCCAGCCCATTGGCGGACACATTCTTGCCCACGCTGTCACCACTCGACTGTCTCTGCGAAAGGGGAAAGGAGGTAATCGGTTCATGAAAGTCTACTATTCTCTACACTTATCAGAGGCGGAGATCATGTGTGCCATCACCGAAACAGGTATTGAGGACATCAAGGCTGCGTGTGGCGACGGCGCAAACTAGGATAGATTTTCCGTTCGCAATGTCTGGAATCAAAAAGATTCATAGCAATACGAATGTTGTTCATTTAATATTGTTTGAAAACAGGAGTACGTATCTTTCAGACAAAAAATGTCCGATTCAGCAGCTGATAATGAAGTCGCCACACTGACCACTGGAACAGGTGCCTGTCATGATGTGACCATGCTAAAAGGTCGTTATTACTTTGAAATGAAGAAATAGTTGGTCAAGGCGCGTTCGGAAGGGTCAATGATGCATTTGATCGCATCAACAAATCGGCCCTCGTTGTCAGAGTTCAGTAAGCGTTCGTTATAACAATGATAAAAGACTGGCAACCTGTAATGATTTGTATGAACGGTAGGACGGATGGGAAAGTTTCTCTGGACCTTCTGCGTGATATTGCATGCTCGGGAGAAATGGAACATGTGAACATTATCCAGTTGCTAGACGTGGTCTTTACCAAATGGACCACCATCATGGTGTTTGAAAAGTGTGATATGGATTTGGATTCCTTTTCCATCCAGGAACGAACTTCAACGAGGTCGGTGTAACATGTCAAACATACGTGTGAGTCAATCCAGTTGATTTTGCAATGAATGACCAATTCATAACAAAATGTGCTTTTTTCCTCAATGCATATTCCATCAAATATTCAGTGGACTGGACTACATGCATGAACATCATGTGATGCATCAGGATTTGAAACTCGCCAATATTGTCATCAAGCTGGATACCATGTGTGTGAAACTTATTGACTTTGAACTGACTCGTATTGAACCGCATCCACTTCGGCCGCTCACACCCGAGGTAAATGGATAATTCACGTACTGTACTGTCTCGATGCTTTTGGCCACTTTTTGGACCCTGGTGGTAATTTACCCCCTACCATTTTACCTTACCAAGT
>JAQIWT010001120.1:0-12354 GCA_034696485.1 Isohypsibius dastychi | reverse complement strand
AGTTGGTCGGACCACATTCGCTGCCCACATTGACACTGAATAGATTTGACATTTCCGGTATCGAGAGGATGTCTCGTCGGGGATTTCTGTTGTGTTTGTCGTTTGCCAACGTCCAACCGCACTGTTTGTGGAGAAGTTCGGGACCCGGAAGGTGAAGCTCTAGGAATTTCCTGTTCGATAAAAAATCCGGTTTTTGGATCTTTGATCAAGAAATTCATCGTTGCTTACTGGTCTTCGCTGTTCTTCATTTGGACTTCCGAAACTCGATCGACTCGGGCTGCTGGTCATGTTTGTTTTCACAGATGGAAGATTTCGCGGACTGGAAACTGGTTGGAGATGTCCTTTTTTGATGAGTGACTTTTTTTCAGCCTGAACTTCCGGTGTGAGTGCGACTGGTCTTCCCAGTTGTAATTTGGTCGAAATGGTCACTTTCCGGAATTCCAGCGGTTTGAATGGTTTCATCAGTTCTTTCTTCTTGAACGTATCCACTCCGGGTCGACAAGCCATTTGATGGCGAGGGAGTTGAACTGGCTGCATTCGTCTTTTGCAGTTGTCACAAGTGACTAGTTGGGCGTTGGCGGCGGATTCGGAGGCTGCTGCGTTCAGAGCGTTCAAGGCGCTGTTTCGACCTGGTTGAAGTGGACTGTCCAGTTGGAGCTGAGGTCGTTCTGGTTCGGGTTTGCGCTGGCTTTTCGGGAGTGCTGCGTTGGATACTCTCCATTTCTGCGGGCGAAGAAATTATTTTGGTTGAGCCGGTGACTCTGGCGGTCGGACTTACTTCAAGGCATTTGGGAATGTGGATCTCGATGGACATGCTACCGTACTCGCGTCCGCAAACATAGCAGACTACAAACCGGCGATTCATTTTTTCAGACAAGTTAATTTTGGTCCGCTTGATGAATCCACGTTCTATCTATCAGAACTTGGTTGTTTGCCTGAAAATCGGATAAGATTTTAGACAAACTGATCGACTCTTCTGTTTGGTTTAATTAAGACTATTGAAATTAAATTAATTAAGAACTGAAATTTCGTTAATTAAAATTAAAACAAATTTTTTGAATTTGAATGCGAATTTTGGTTAATAGGTGTGTTGGGAATTATCAAATTTAACTTGCTCATCTTTTTTTTTGTTCACCTAGAATATATTAAAATATATATTCAATAATATAGAATATACTAATAGCTAGTTTTAAAAGTGCTTGAGCCCCACATTTCTGCTTTTTTGTCTTTTTTCGGTCCACTTAATCGACCTTTTTGACTGTAAATAACACTCACGAAATTTTTACTAGCATCTTGTTTCCGTGCAAGTATGCAAACATTATCCGCTCAATTCTTGGAACACAAATTCAATGGGTTTCGTCAGAATTTCAACGAAAGCGGCTGACGCACACGAGATGAGAGAGAAGCAGAGCAGAACTGCCGCTCCGCTCGTTTGTCATAACATTTTGCCCTGCTTGCATTGCATATCGCTCATTCGCTCTGCTCTCCGGCCAATTTATGTATTTCCCCAAAGCAATCCGTCAGTGATATTTCATACTTCGCCAAATCGCCATCATTTCTGATTTCTGAATATATTCAACCGAATTTGAACTTCAAGAAAATTCATCAACATGTCTACCGTTAGCAAGCTCTTCAGCGATGTCCAGCCTCTCCCGGAAAATGCGCACATTAAAGTCAGCATCGTCGGAATTGGACAGGTAACAACAACCTCAATTTTCACCATGATGAGAGCATTCTTTCTCAGTTTTGGCTTTCTTCCATAGGTTGGAATGGCTTGTGCGTTTTCGATCATCACAAAGGTACGTCAATTTTTTTCAGCAGAATATACAAAAATCGGCATTTTTCTCAGAAATCATGTTCAAATATTTTTCGGTTATTCATAAATTCACAAGCGAGCTGAGTACCTCGAGTCATCGATCTCATAATGATATCTCAACAACTTTTCTATTACCGAACTATTTGAGCGATAACAAACAAAAGCTTTATGACTTGCGATATTTGTTACATTTCCGGGAACTGTTTACAGCGTCTAGCCGGCGAATTGTGTCTGGTGGATGTGGATGAGAAGAAACTCAAGGGCGAACTGATGGATCTGCAAGTCAGTTACTCATTTCGTCATCCAGAAAAAAATAATCAATACAATCTTTCTTTCTATGCAGCATGGATTGCACTATGTTGGTCATTTGAAGCTACAAGCAAGTACTAGCTACGACATCACCGCCGGATCGAAATTGTGCATTATTACGGCGGGAGCACGTCAACGTGAAGGGGAAGATCGACGCAGTCTGTTGGAACGAAATGTCAGCATTTTCAAAGGTAAGAATTCATTCCGAATAAAAACGATTTTTTTAAAAATTTAGAAAGTATTAAATATTCGCAATCAAGGTATTAAATTTTAAATATATAGGAATTGTGCCGCAGTTGGTGAAATATAGTCCGGATACGGTGATCTGCGTCGTTTCTAATCCTGTGGATGTTATGAGGTCTGTCTGGGTTTCTGCGCAGTGTTTACCTTCGTTGGTTTTGAATGTGGTTCTTTATTAGCTATGTGACCTGGAAGTTGAGTGGCCTGCCTCATAGCCGGGTTTTTGGAACCGGAACTGCGTTGGACTCGAGCCGGCTTCGTCATTATCTGAGCGAGCGTTTGAAAGTGGATGTCAGTAATTGTCATGGACTCGTTGTGGGAGAACATGGGGAATCGAGTGGTGAGATGTTGCATCAGATGTGTGTTGAGCGGTAATCTGACGAAATTAGTGTCCATTGTGATAAATTCGTTATTGGAAAAGTGTTAGTCGTTTGAGCATTGTTTAAAATCGAATGATGATTATTGATTATGAAAACTGGACTGCATATTTTGGATTTGTTCGGCTCATTCTGAAAATAGTTTGTGTTTTTAGTTGTTGTGTGGTCTGGTGTGAATGTCTCTGGGGTGCGACTGATTGATATCAACCCGAATATTGGAACGGATAAGGACGGGGAAAAATGGGAAGACATCCATCGACAGGTTGTTGACAGGTGAGACATGTTATGTTATATAGCTGCCGCTAATCCAAAAACTTTTGGCATCTTCCGAAAGTGATCAAGTTTTTTTTTGAAAATGTTCTTATTTGTAACTTTGTTTTCTATTGTTATTCCAGTTGAGATTTCTTCAGCCTGATTTACACATGGTTCATTTAAAATCCATTTTCTCGTTTAAAAGTAGGTTTGGGACTTCTGTGACTTTACCCATCACGAAAACAAGAGAAATTTCAGTTTTCGTTCAAATGACAAGCGATAAAGAAGTGTAGCTCACCAACGATTAATGCGATGTATTTTGGTTCTGTTTTATAAGAAATCTAATCTGAATCCCTTATCAATTTCTTTTGAAAATGGATGTTCCATTATGAACTTAATTTCCGATTTAGCCAAGAAAAGACTCGGTTTCCGGTCAACATTAAACATTTCTGTTACGAGCTGGCGACGTGAATGAATTAAATGGGGAGATTTTTCAAGAATTAATGCATCACCTCACAGTTCGTAATTTCAGCCAAGCGTTATGTTCCATAGTAGCCCTTTGGTTCAACCGAATGTTCTGCTACTCTGACATAGCATTTTTGCGGCACAGTTTGAGTTTTTAAAGTATTTCTTAATTTCGGATAAGAAGATATTTCTTCGAAAAGAAAATATTACTCACCACTGATGATATCGGATTGTGATATTCGACACAATTTCTGTTATTGCAGTGCAACTGAGATCATCAAGTTGAAAGGCTACACTTCCTGGGCAATTGGACTTTGCGTCGCTGATCTTACTGAGTCTGTTCTTCGTAACCGAGGATCCATCTACGCTCTGTCAACTCACGCTAAAGGTCACCAAGGAATCACCCAGGATGTTTACGTCAGTCTGCCCTGCAGTCTTGCGGAAGTCGGGATCAGCAAAATTGTCAACTTGCCCCTGACGGATGATGAAATGAAGAAACTCCAGAAATCAGCCGATGAAATGTACGCGCTGGTCCAGGCAGCTAAAATTTGAGAATGGATCTGAGAAGAAATATTTTGCGTTTATTATTTATTGATTCCGAACTGCGCTTGTCAAATCTGAAATTATCGATTTTTGATCTTAGTTTCCACTGAGCTGCTTTCCTGTAATCATCTGGATATCTATGTTTTTTGTTATTGTTCAATGGACTGAATTTTCAGATGCTTAGTTTTTTTCCTCAGGTTTCAAAACAAATGGTTTTCATCAGTTGATTATAACTATCCCTAAGTCCCCAATTATTTTAGGTTTGTTAAGATAATTGAAGATGGGAGTGTTGGAGCATTTTTTCAAGGCCGAAAAATCAGTCGGAACTGGTTTTTTAAACGTACCTGATGTAGAACCGTCGGTTCGGAGCCTCGGGCAGATCGTTGGTGATTTAATCCAGATTTGGAGACGCCGATCAAACGTCGAAATCCTAATTCCTGATGGCGTCCATAATCTTAAAAGTAACGAAATCAGATCGTAAAAAACGATCGCGGAAAAACGTGCCTGGCGTGAGAAAATAGGTCCAACTGAACAAATGTTGAGCGAAATGTATGTGCGACCGAATAACACCAGCCCGCCGGAAGTCTTCCTTTTAACACCTGAGCACTTTCTGTAGCGCGTACGTAATGGATCTGTTGAATCCATGATTTTCCGGATGGCAAATTGTCGATATAACTCCACTCTTACAGTATGCTGGTGCTTCTGTTCTGTGGTGTGAAAAGCAGCCTTGAGTGCCGGCTTGATTGTTACGCAACAATTGTCAAGGCCTTGAATTAAGTGACCTTTCGAAAGTTAGGAAATTTCAAGTGATCAAGGGTTGTGAACAACTTCGCAAGCGCATGTAGATATTTTCATGAATAAATACGATTTGTACGTTACGAACCCTGGATTTTCCGTGAACTTTAACTCGTGTACATACAGTACATCCATTCGTTATCCATTTTTTTATCTTTTTTTCCCAGGTGACTCACGTTTTTGGGAGACTCGTTTTATGGCTCTCACTCTTATCTCTCCACTCTTATAACTCCAGTGTAATTAGCAATGGATAACCCACTCTTCTACCTCCGTTTAATAAAGCGAAAGAGCGCCAGGGTATTATCATAACGATGGAGTGGGGTCAGTAAGTTCACCTCCGGAGTGAAACTCGGTTTTCAGCGCACTCCCATATCCCGTGTTCTGACCACATCCAGTCGTGCGGACGCGGAGTGGACCAATCGAGCGTACTCCACTCACAGCTGATCATGAGCTGAGCCAGCCAGGACCAGTTGCCACACTGCTCCTCTTCTTCTTCTCTTTGTTCTTTGAAACACTGCTCCTCTTCTTCTTCTCTTTGTTCTTGGAAACACTGCTCCTGTTGTTCTGCTTTTTGCTCTTCACTGCTCCTTGCTGAGCTGACCAGTCTGCACTCAGCACTCAGCACTCACCACTCACCAGATTGCGGCAGCCCTATCTGTGAAGTTAGGAATTCGGGAAATTCCGCTTTTCTTTGTCCTTTTATTTTCTGCTTCATTGTATTTTGTTTGATTGCAACTGTATTCCAGCGGTTTGTGGACCACACCAATCCTCACTTAGTTCGACGGAACAAGTACCATTTTCCCATCGAGAGCATGGCCTTTTTTCGGAGGAGGGAACTTTCTATAGGCGAGGTAAGCAAAACCACCGATAATGTTCCCAGTCTCAATCGAAATTTTTCTGTTTTGTATTTAGCTGATTGGTTTTATAAATCTGGGAAAAATCATATCCTACCTCGAATCTCATTCCATTCACGACCACACCATGAAGCTAGAAAAGGTTGGACTTGTTAACCTGGGAAAGCGACAGTTGGACGAATTACTCGTTCAAGCTGCAACTTCTGTCGGCCAAACAGACGATTACAAACCCAGCTCCGAAACTCATCTTCTACTTCTAAAAACACTGATTCAAAATGGAGCTGATGTTTCTGCATTATTCGATTATTGGTACGACGGTGTCTCTGATAGGGATCACGCCGACGTGCCTTTTGTGCGAATGATCGTACAAAGGATCGTCTTCCGTGAGATGGAAACCGCTTTGGACGATATTGAATTTCTCATCAAGGAAAAGCATGCTCTGTCAAAGTTGCGTGAAAGTCAGCTTGAGAACTGCTTGTCGTGGACGTTTTTAAACGATAATATCCCGCTTCTACAATTATTTGTCGATAATGGCGCCATCTTTCCAAGTGACTTCGTTTTTATGGTATTTGATGAGACTTTCTATGATCGGCCACTCAGACCGATCGACAATATCGAACAACTTGGGCGGATTTTCGATTTGATGGTCGAAGGGAAAACCAAGATGGATTTGAAGACGATTACGCCGTTGAACGGATTTTTTGCACCGGAAGTACGAACGACAGTTCTTCAATGGCCAATTAGGTTAGTCAGCTTTTTCTGAACGGGAAAGTCTTGCAAGTGTTTGTGACACATTATTTTGAATTATTCAACCAATTAAAAATCGGTTGGCATATGTTTGTTCATTATCGTGTTAATCAAACATCCGCTAATTTTGTGTTCACGCTATACTAGCGAAGTTACTTTGCTAGCACGGAAACATGTCATATACTACAGTAACTGTGTTAGAAGTTAAACAACATCTTAAAGTAATATTTAATTTTTGCATGATCGTAACATCGGACACTTGCGCGTTTTTCGTTCATATTTTTTCTCGTGTACGATGATGATCGACGCCAATTTGTGTCATCTAAGTATACGTAGCTGGGTTTCGTTCGACATCGTTCTGTGTTTTCTGTTTGATCGAACACCGTTGTTAGCGGTTTGATGATGGCTCGATGTAAATCGATGTCGATCTTAAATTTTAAACCTCATCAGTTTTTATCTTGTAGTCAGTATCTACGCAAAGATCCGGATATATTGGATAAACTGGACCATCACGAAGGAGACTGGGACTTTCTTTTTGGGAAAGGTCACCTTGCGCCGCCACCTGAAGCGTTCACATACGCACTAAGCGAAAGTGCCCTGACATATATTTACACCATCGTTCACTTATGTCTGACTCGTGGAATTGAATTGGAGTTTCCCGATCTGAAAACGGAGGATAAATCAAAGTTCCACTGGGGTGATGCACATGATCGGACGAAAAAAGTCGCCGTTTTGTTGGAAGAGATGATTCGAAGGTCTGGATGTTATTGTCCGCATTCTTTTCTGCTGACATTGAGCGAAGCAAGTGGAGTTGGCAGAAAGTTTCCAAGCTTGAAAATCATCTCTGTAGCTGCGATTCGGAAGAGCTGGCTGATTCCGGATAAGGATGAAAGATTCCCGGATTCAAGGAAGCTTTTCCGGGACATCCCAGTTAAACCGCGTTTGATCATTCCTCTCGAAGTTCGAAGTATGATTCCACCAGCGATGTGCGACCTGGTTTTGTTCAAGGACTTGCGGAAAGATTATGAGGAAATCCCTAAGTACCCTGACACTTCTGACAGTGAAACTGAGACTGAGTATGAAACAGATATTGAGACTGACAGTGACTTTTGAAGATTCTTAGACTTGTGCAATTTTCGAAATCGGGCTGTTTATTCTTTTTCTTTTCTGTTGATCAACAGGGTACTTAAATTTCGCGATGCTGTGCTATGATCTCAGACTTTATTGAAAGTACAATCATTCTCAATTAAGTAAATAATAGTTACTGTTTTGGTGCGATAAAATAGCAAAAATTGTGGGTTCCGGAATGCAGACTCAATTTTTTGAGGCTCATTCAACAGGAAAATGAGGGATCGTTTTTTGAGAAACTGGAACCAGTCAGCGTTGTCGGACGTAGTACCTGGTAAACTCGGCAGTTCCTTAGTGATTTAATCCAGCTTCAGATAAAAATGTCAATAATTTCTTGGGATAAACGAACGTTGTGAGCTCACATGCGAAATTTATTCCCGATGTGTGAGTCGTAAAAGAAGATTTTTTTCCGTTGAGTATAATCTTCTGCGAGCGCACGCGCAACCAAAAAACAGCGGCTTACCGGAAGTCTTTCTCTTTAACACCTGAGCACTTTCTGTAGCGCCTAATGGAATCCATTGAATCCTTGATTACCCTCATGGTAAATGATCGATGTAACATCACGCTTATGCTGATGCTCCTATGATATAAATAGCAGCCATGCATCCCGGCATGATTGTTACGCAACAATTGCAAATGACTTGGATCAACTTTCCAACATTTTTGAACTTTAAAGGGATGACGAGCTGTGAACATTTTATAACAAAAAAGTAGAAACTTCCACAAACAAACGCCGGATTCGATTTGATTTTGTTATTAAATTTGGATTCTCTGTGACCTTTTACCCATGTACATCCATTTCTTACTTCATATTTCCTATGAATTTTGCTGTTTGAAATTGAATCAGTGGGTGGTCGTGGCTATCAGTTCCAACTCACAATTACAGTGAAGAAGATCGTTTGAAATCATCTCATTCCACTCTCCTCATATGCTCTTGGTGTTCAGGCAACTGTTGATCCAGATTCAAATCCATTCGCACAGAAGCTGTCCAAATGAGACAGAGACAGAGAGTAGCGCATTCATTAAAAGTTGACCGGAATTTCTTAAAATGTGCAACAGATGCGAATCCTCTATCTCTCATCTCAGGCCTATCGTCAGACCAAATCTATTTTCAAACCACCGCTTCCTAAATGAGCATTCCCAACGACCGAGATTCACATTTCGAAAGAGAATCGCAAAAGGCGCTCCAAACTTTCTTCAGCAGGTTGTTGTCGACTTTCAATTTTACAAAACAGCGTTCCTCCATCTTGGTTTTTGCGAAAATGCCTCGCGCTTTTCTGTTTTCCACAAAACGATATTCTTCAAATCGGAAACCAATTAGTGAAAATGTGTCCGATCAATTTCATCCATTCATCTCTCCATTTCAACCACCTGATTTCCGTTTTCCATCCACCGAGATCCCAATTGTTTTAGAGAGGCCTACACTCTTTGACCAACCAGAGCCCTCGCTCATCGAATGCGACAAAGATGACCCACTCAGCTTACCTGCGCCTGAGGTGAGCGACCAATCAGAAAGCCCGCCCACCCAAGAGGAGCATAAACCAAAGAAGCGATTCAGGAAGCCTCGCCAGTCTCGTGAGATTTCTCATGTGCAAGATGGTGGTCAGAAGAGCCTTGATGAGGTTCATGCAACTTTTGAGTGTCCAGATTGTGGGAAGCGGTACACTACTGCTAGCAACTTGACTAGACACAGGCAAACTCACAGGAGTATTTTGGATAAGAAAGCCAGACAGTGTCCTCATTGCGATCGCATTTATGTCTCATCACCGGCTTACAACATGGTAAGATGAATAAGCGTGAAAAAACATTGCTTAAATTACTTAAAATTTACCGCTATACACCATAGAATTGCTGTTGGTGTCTCATGTTACAGTACAAAAATGTAGCTTTAGTTCTATTGTAGCACGTTCAGACTCATGTGCAAAGTTGCGAATGCCCGTTTTGTAAAAAACGCTTCAGCCGTCAATGGCTTCTTCAGGTACATCAGTCCCTTTGTTAACGTCCGTAAAGCGTTGGTCCGTTCAACCGCTTCTTTCTACAGGGACATTTGCGGACTCATACCGGAGAGCGACCTTTTCAGTGCAACAAATGCCAAAAAACATTCGCCGACAAATCAAATTTGAGAGCTCATATCCAGGTTTGTTTCCTTCAGCGGCGCGACTGCATTGAAAAGACCGATCCAACGTTAAACATTTTTTCAGACTCATTCTACAGAAAAGCCACACATTTGTAAAGCATGTGGGAAATCTTTCGCACTCAGGAGCTATCTGACCAAACACGAAGAAGCCTCATGCTCAAAACATCACATCGAGCAGCCAGAGGAGGAGGATGACCTCTGATCACTCAGTCAAACATCACGAAGTTCTGCTTGTGCGATAGTTGATGAAGATATCCTGTCAGTGCTCGTTTCTTTGTTGTAATTTGACCAGTTTACTGTATGTCTTGCCTGTGATTCTTCAGAATGGTTTTTAAGCGATTTCGAAACTCAGCGGGGTGTACCGATCTACCAGGGTTGACCATCTGACATCAGCAGAAGTCGCGTCCACTCAGGGTTGCTGTGTCACCTGGATACAAAACGATTTCTAGCTTTTGTTATGATATTGTGAATGTTGTATCGTTGATTTTTTTCGCAATAATGAATACAGCAGATGTTTCAGACCAAGTAGACTTGAGCAATCGTAGTTTGTCCGCGCTGCCAGATTTCGTAGCCGATTCCCAGCATATCAAAGTAAGATCCGTTGAAATCCGTTGCTTTTGAAAAGCGATCTTCGCAAACATATCGATTGATGATAGTTTGTGTACCTCAGCGACAACAACCTTTCATCCATTCCACCGACTCTATTTCCTGCTTGCCTGAAATTACAATGGCTCGATCTCCGCTCCAACAAGCTCACCTTTCTGCCTCCCGAGATCGGACTTTTGAAACACCTCGAATGTTTACTTTTGGATAACAACCTCATTCAAGAACTGCCGTTTGAGCTGGGTAACTCAATCAAGCCGTCACTCTCATGAAAGACAGTTTACTAACTGAGGTTCTGAACAGGTCAATGCTACAACTTGAACGCGCTGCATTTAGCCGGAAACCCACTCACGTTTCCGCCACCGGAAATAGTTCAGAAAGGATGTGATGCTGTCAGGATATATCTTTTGCAGAAACTGGCGGGGATCGAACCAACTGAGCAGCCAGAAATGTCGCCAGAAAGTAAGTATCACAAAAGATCTTCCCCGTTTTCAAAGTTCTTCAAAAGTTCTTCTTCCTTACAGACCCGTTCAAAAAAGTTTCTACAAGGAAAATTTTCAAGACCAGATCGAAAGCGCCCTCTTCTAGATTAAATATTCCGTCAAAGCTCAGTTCAAGAAAATTCAGTCGGACCAGGTAAATCCACCTCTCTTGATTTATTTCCAAAAATCCACATATTGTTTCTTTAAGCTCAGCTTATCTGGACACGGATGACCGCATCAAACTTCCGGTTCCAAATCTTCCCAGCTCCGATCGGCTCTTACTTCAAGCGAAAATTTCGAGGATCCAACAGATCAAAAAATTGAGAAATGCCGCTGCGTTGAAAGAATACGAACGACTCCAGTACAATTTTCTGAAACATACACACATTACGATTACGAGACGACAGATGAATTGTAGGAAGTTCCAATATGACGAAAAATGGAAAGGTCAAGCCAAGACCGATCAGATTCTCAAGATACGAAAACTACAGTCCGGTGAAATCCAAGAGCCTCCGTTGATTCCACCGTTCGGAGACGCTTTTCATAGCACTTTACAAGAAATCGATGAGGAAAAAGATAGCGAACTCTGTAGGACCGGAATGCTCGGACTCGAGAATATCCGGACGGAATCTGAAATTGCCGACATCAGAGAAAATGTTCGACAGCTTATGGAACGGATGACTCTGAGCTCCACCACAAGTAATCCGAACTGTTCTTCCGAGATGTTACTGGAACAGGCGGCGCAGAATATGCAGGAGTTGCGGAAACTCAGTAAAGCAATGCACCAACGGAGACGAATTTCAAACAGAACATTAACTTAGATAACCGTGAAGAACCTCTCACCGGAAAGCCATTTCAAGCAGCATTGATTGTTAAGTCAGAAACAATTTTAAAAACAACAACATTAAAACCACGTTAGTTTAGGAGACATCTTCAACAAAATCCCATAATTTCACTCTGCCTGGTAATAAGCCAGTTGAGCAATCTTCTTCACGTTGTCTCCAACTTTGAAAGCCACCCTCTGGATTATTCCAGCTCGCGGAGCTCTGATGACATACTGAAAAACAAAAGTAAAGGTCATCCCAGCAATCTGAATCTAGCGAAATAAATAAAAGAAATCGTACCTCCATCTTCATGGCAATCATGATCACAATCGGGTCGCCTTGTTTGACAGTCTGACCAGGTTCGACAAGAATCTTCTCAATAACACCCGGCATCGGCGCATGCGCCTCCCCACTTCCGGATTCGGATGAAGATAAGAGTGATTCGTACTTGAACGCCGGAACTTCGAAACTCACTGTGCTATCCTGGAATCACAATACACAAGTGAAAGGTCACACTCTGCGGGGGGGGGGGTATCGGTGTAATATTACCTGCTTGAATAAATGAACTGACTGGTCATCTCGAACAGCTTTAAATTTACTCCTCCTTCCGTCAATAACCAGATCAAACTTTGAGCAGTCATCACTTTTTCTCGGATCGACCTGAATGTTCATTTTATGTCCATCGAAATCCGCCACAAAATCATTCTTGGTTTTGCCGGCCGTAAGAGTCACTGAATATTCTTGTCCACCACTGGTCAGTTTCACCCTTTCCGAGAACGAGT
>JAQIWT010001119.1:0-12356 GCA_034696485.1 Isohypsibius dastychi | reverse complement strand
ATTGTTGGAATCCGTGGCGGGTATAACGCCTCTGTCCTCTAAACCAAGGGGAAGACGAATAAACTTACTTACTTACTTACTTATCATCTCTCATCTAAGTAAGATCCAAGCGTGTATTATGTATCACCTACGATAAAAGCTTTACTAAGCCTTTAGATTGTTTCAGTCCGATTTAAAGGTCAAGACTCTCCTAACTCAGCACAACTCTCTAAAGGTCACCTCGATTGGGTTACTGGACCTCACAGTATGTTGCAAGTTACAAATATTCAAATCTTGCGTGTTAGTATTTTGATTTTCAAAAGAACTCGTTTTGGAGCAAGTCTAGGAGGTGCCAATCCCCTGTAGCTAGTTTAGCATCGCAAAGTATGATCAGCAATTGTGACGTTCTAACTCTTCTGGCTTGATTTCATTTGGTGTAAAACAGACCAGAGTATTCAACCGAAGTTTCACCGAAGAGCGCCTTTTTCGTCACCAAGAAGATCGTGCAGATGTCGACAGCTCGCTTGATAAACTTCGGTGGCCATTTCTGCTTTTTCTGGGACCACAAACAATACAATTTGAGACTTCGTTGGTTTTTGGAATTCCTTGCCAATCAGGTGAGGTTTCGTGACGTCGACAACGCCTTACCCCTTCGTTCCAGAACAAGCAATTTTGGCTCCAAAGGAACGATTGTTCTCTCGGTATTTCTCCACGTTGTTCTTTCGTTAAATGTCACCGAAGTCTTCGTCTATAGATTACGTATTTAAATTTGTTGTGTTGCTGATTGGCTGAGATGTGTATAGTAAATTGTAATCATGGTGTACGGAATACAAGGAGCGATTGCAATCACAAAGTAACTATGATTGTTTCATGATTATTTAATGAGATCCATGATAAGTAATGACAAAAATATGGATTAATCAGACACAGCAAAACCATGGTGAGCAGTGAGCACGCGCATGCAACATCCCCATGTTCTGGCAATTTTTCGCAGTGATATGCATGTACTCGCAATCATTAGCCAGTAATGAAAATGCTAAGCTTCCAATTAGACGGGTTTTATATCGCTGAGTAGCTTTTGAACAGCCTGGCGGATTTCCGGCACAGTGAAAGCATAAAAAATGGGATTGATCATATAATTGAGGTAAGCCAGAGTCGTACAATATGAGTAGATCAACTTGTTCTCAAATTCCTTCGACACGAAATCGACTAGCATGAAGTAAGTGCCCACTGGCATCCACCCGAGGGTAATCCAAAAGGTCAGCCAAGATAGAGTCACGAATAGCTTTTTCTCCCGAATTGCGGCCAATTGGTTTTTTCGTTGGAGTGTGGCTGTCTGTTGGGCATGATCTGCGGCGATGATGACCGCTCTAGTTGACCCACCTACACCAGTTTCTTTACCAGCTCCACTCCGCAGGCCTACAGGGGTCATTACAGTTTTTATCATTATGTACAATCATTTGCATCTATCACTAGAGAAATCTGTACAGAATTGAAAACTGAAAATTATCATAACGTGCCTGTTGACCTGGGAGGCGGTTCCGGTGGGCAATTTGTAGATGTTGGGGATATTACACCGCCGCTACATCGAACCTTAGTCCAGATGAGTAGATAAGCCATTAGTACCACTGGAGTGGGAACCAACCCTATAAAGTGAACTAATTAGGAGGCTGGTTAGAAGATGCAGAACACTTGCGCATTTGAGTATGATCAAGATGAAATTCCGTCAAGAACAAAAGTTTACACATAATGTCCACTACTTTTCCGTATCTTCCATAAGCTGATAAATCAATGTAGCATTCCGTCGATTTGCTGCTATTTTCGATGCGGCTCATTATACAAAGTGGTAAGTTTAAGGCGTGCATAAAAAGCCACATTGCGGCACAAGCAGCACAGGTGGCTTTCTTCGACTGACGTTCTCGATATCGAATCGGCGTGTACACGGCGAAGAACCTGTCCATGCTAATCAACATAACCGAGTAGAGTGAGCACATTCCAATGACGCTGTCGCAGTAGAGATACAGGGTACATACGGCGTGCCCGAGTGGCCAGTAGCTCATTATGTTGTACACCACCACAAACGGTATGTCAAAGAGGGACATGCAAAAATCGGCTATGGCCAGGTTCAACAAGTAGAAATTGAAAGGTGTCCAACATCGGCGCTCTTGCGAGATGGCAATAATAACGATGAGGTTCAGAAAAAATGCTCCAGTGGTGAAAATTGCGGTCAGAACAATAGGAACCAGAACCTTTCTTAAGGAGCTTGTTGCAGTAGCACTGCGCTATCCATGCGTAACCCCGTAAGGGGTACTACTTGCGCTAGTTTTTGTAGGAACAAATGAAATTGCGAAGATCAGGGTATCATTGAATGAAGAATTTGTCGTCTTTGGCATCGTCTCTTTGTTGGTGAGACAATATAGAAAACAGAGTCCTGCTACGGCTTATTTCAAACTTTAATTTGATATCAAAGGGTCTACTATATACCGAATATCACACAGATGAATAGCAACTAGCTAAAGTGGCTCTGTGTTTTAAGGTAAGGCTGTTTTATCGGAATCTTGAACGTTTTACCGGAAATGCGTGGGATTCCTTTTGGGAAACGATTCAGTCTGGTATACAGTAATGTCAGCCCATAGGCTGACACTCAAGTGCATGGAAATGATTCGAAAGTGAATCATATGGATTACTTGATAAGCGGATGTATCTTATCCTCATTAAGGGCTATGAAACCCTTTTATGGCTTTCTGTTCGACATTGACAGGAAGAAAAATCGTAAACATTGACCTTAGGACTTCAATTTTCTATAAGACACTCGAAGTCGATTGTTAGCGGAAAATTGGCGCTGTTGAGGAAGTGGGTTTCTTGCTGACTCGTCAGGAGTTCAACTGAATTTGCAGTCACTTCGAAATGTAAGTTTCATCTATGATTTTGTGATAACTGTATTGATGAAGTGTCAAATGAATAGCGTTGCAATAATATCGAGAGCTCACAACGTAGGGAGAACTGCAATAGTTAGCCGAGTATAGGCCCAAGAAAAAGATGTCCATTGGAAACCAGTCGATTTTGGCTGTTGTTGGCCAAACGGCCTAGTGTTCCCACTCTAGATACCGTTGTCGTTCCAGACACGTGATCTGGGTATCCTCGAAACTCATGCGCACTTTCCACCGCGCACGTTTAATTGAACCGCAATAATCCACTTTCAAGTGGGATTCGAAATTGTTAAACTCCAAAGCAACCGGGACCGACAAGATCGTTGACACCAACGGATTCACTCAGACTAAGTACAAGTGGCCTTGAACAGTTGAATTATCGCTATGAACATGTGACGAAGTTCTTATTTCGGGGAACAAAATACAGTATGCTTTCTGAATCGAAAACATTCACGATTTATTATTTTACATCGAAACAACCAGACGCCGAAAGTCATGCACACCGAAGTGTTCACGACACCGAACATTCGTTGCACCCAAATAACGTGTCTCCGAAAACTGTGCACTGAAAACTCGGCGACAGAAATCCCAACACCGAAAAGTCGGCGCGCCCCCAGTGACGCTGTCGCAGTTGGCGTTTTATATGGCTATGAAAGCGTTTTATGGTTTTCTGTTGGAAATTCACATAAGTTGGATTTAGATTCGTTAAAAACTCCGAAGCAAGCGTGACCAGCAAGATCGTTGACACCAACGGATTCACTCAGGATGAGTTGGATTGTCCATGAACAGCTGAATTTCCGAATAAAATCAGAACAAAAAATATGACGCGCTACCGTTCTTAATCCGAAACTTTTTCCAGACGGAGCAAAGCAAAGATCAAAATATGACTATTATTGGCACCCTGAACACCTCGATTCCTTATAAAGTACGGTGTGGGTGCCAACGCGCTAGTACTGTTACAAGCAGTCTGGATCCAGAAGTGGCATGATCGGAACGTTGTTCTTTTTAGTGGGTTTTCGAAATTTTGATCTTTGATCTTTGCAGGCAAAATGTTAGCAAACACCGTAGGCGATGGCGTGTTAAGAATAGGTTTTCCAAGGAGCGATCAGGGAAGGAACTTTATTAGGATGAAGAGAGATGGAGTAGAAAGTTCCAAGCAGCCGCCCAGATAGAAAGAACAGGCTTGCTTATATACTGTGCAGAACAGACGATGACTAAGAAGATCCAGTTTAACTACACATGATCAGCTTAAAATAACCACTGGAAAGATTGAGACAGTGAGAAAGGCGAAGAACCTAATTAGCGCAAATGTGATTCTAGACACATGACGTTGGGTACTTGCCCGGGAAGTACCCGAGTACTTGGGTACTCGGGTACTCGGGTTATCTTAACAGGCGTGCAATCCCCCGCATCTGCCGTATCATCGCAAATTCGTTGAGCATTTGTTGTACAGGCCAAAACACGAAATTCCCTGACCAACTACTGCAATCCCACTGCAATCCCGACTGCAATCCCACCACCAGTTTAGAATCAATCAAGCAGTAGTTACTTTCACCACTTCGCTAAATATCATCCTTCTCACACCAATGCTGCTGCGACGCACAATTTGGATTTGGTTTCAACCCAGCCAATTTAATTACTGCACCAGAATAATTTAGCCATTATGATACGAAAACTAGGACGGGAAGGTAATATGAAAAGAAGATCGGTGAAAATTCAGATAAACTCAAAACAACGTGACCACCACTTTGAGAGTGCTATAAAGTTACACATCCAGTGGTGGAGCTAATTGCCTTTGTGAACCAAGCCACGGACATGACTAACGAGCGTTTATGTGACTAAGGCTGTAGAATGAGATTTCACTTCCCGAGCTATGAGTTGTGAAGGTCCGGAGTTTTATGCGACATAACGGATGTTGCACGTACACTTGTATCCACGGATCCACACATGCTGTGTGTAATTCTGAAAACAGCAGACTCTGGACACAAATGTGCACACAAAATTTACACATTTACCATGCCACAGGGCGAACCCGATCACCACCCGCGAGAATATCCTTGCAAACGGCAGAATCTGCGTTTTTCGAACCAACGACTTGGCGCAATGGCTGACGGCCAGGTGCAATCTTTTGGCGTAAACGATTGATGGTCTTGACCGAATTTTCACAGAATTTCTGGAGAAATCAAGTAGGTAATGTTGCTCGCTTCATGAAATGATGTTTAACTAACTGTTTTCACAAGCACGTAGGTGCAAAATAGCATAACTCCACCGATGACCACCAATTCAGACAGCAATAGTAACGTGAGCTTCACGCTATTACATTCTGTAAGCAGCTCACGAGTTGTAGCAGACACCTCCACTCTAGTGATGTTTGCTGATTGGAGAACAGACCGGAAAAGGTCACCCTCATTCTTCCCAAGAACGGTGAGTGGGATGGGCAGGGTTCCAATGCGACGGTCAAACTCTGATGTGTTCCAGGGCGCTTTATTGGTGAGCAAAATGACGGCCATTAATTGCTGTTTAGTGTCCAGCTGCATCATCTGTTGACATTGTTATTTCAAAAATTATATCGAGTATTTTACATTTTGCAGGTATTTTTTCACCATAAGAATCGAATTCGAAGATCTAAAACGGGATCCTGAAATTATTGGATCACGATCGGAAGAGTTCTGAGACTATTTGAAACTTGCTTATACTGTACAGGTATGCTTATGCTTGCTTTTACTTCCTGTAGTCTGGAAAAATTACTTGATGATTTCTCGTGATCAATGATTTGTTAGCTGTTCTTTAAATTTCAAAATGATACAGAGTTTAAAGTAAATTCAACGAACCTCTGTTAAGTTCTTTGAATCAGACCAGTTGTACACGACCAGAACAAATTCTCCGCTTGGCCGGATAGTCTTGACCTCCGACATATCAGCTGTAATCAACTCTCCAGAAAACGAGGTTGCACTGAATGGATTCACAGTGGCGGTGCATCCAACGAATTCCGTGGACACGGTGAAGTTTGCAATTTGCTGTTTGCCATGAAGGTTGAAGTGGCCAAACTAGGATAATATGCAAATAAAATATCGTTGAGAAATCATTCCAATGTGTTTTGTACCAACTGGATCTTTGTGGTTGACGGGAAAAGGTAACAGTAATTCATCATACTGTCGCTACACCAAAAACATAGCCATCCCGACATGGCGATTGATACCGGAACGAAATACACAATAAAACGGATGAACTCCAACATTGTTGACTGCTGATGAAACTTATTGCTCGGCTGAAGTGAAAAATATTCTGTCCCAGATTTCGAGAGAATATTGAGCAGAGAATAAATCTGGCAAAACTGGCGAGACGAGATGAGGCGGATAGTCAGCCATCGGACAGACAGATGGCTAAAAAGTATTAGACCAAGCAGGAGCTATACAGACAGGGCATATATGTGCTTGTTTGCTTAGTACGCTGATAAAATCTAGACCCGTAGAAATAAAGGAAGGAGGGAGAAAATATGAAACTGGCGAGACAGGAAAAAAACTTTCAAAAATCTGCAGCAGTTGATGATTTGGAGTGACACAATTTTGATTAATAAGTAAAATGAAGGTCATGATACAACATATTTTATTCTTTTGTGAAAATGTATGTTTTCCCAGGATATCTCTTGAAATACCCAAGAAATAACATATCAGTCATCTCGGCCAACTGCTATTGTTCTCATTAACAAAAGCGCCTGCCTTGCCCTTGCTGACTGAATCAAGTGCCGAATGAGTGCGAGTAATCAGGTTAGGCAATTCATTATAGCCCGAATAGAAGAATGCTTCGTTAAATCTTGCAAAGTAGCAATGTTTCAGCAGTGTCTGTTATTAAAAATACCGGAATGCTGCGCTGCTCCAGATTGCAATTATGGAACGTCCTTATACACAGGGGAGAAACAAATATTATTTGCTGTTCCGGCGAACTTGAATGAGCGTAACTGGTGGATAGCCGCGATTCCAAGGAAATGGGAACCACCTAACCGATTTACGATATGTTAGATTCATTTTGAGCAAGACAGAATCTGCCGAACACGTGTTATAAAAAGGAATGGAACTGAGGTCGAAGTTGCTTCAAAAAAACCATCAGCCGAAATAAAGAAATTCGTATGTTCAGAAACTCGAGGTGATTCCAGTCGGTCCTGAGTGTCTCACCAAAATATCAGTAACTAGTTGAGTTTGTTATCTACCGGTAGAGCGGAAACAAAAACGAAAGGAATGTGACTTTTTTCTCGCTTCTGTCTGTATAGCTCCTGGACCAAGGGAGCATACATACATAAGAGGGTAAACGGGAGCATGGAGTTTCTCTCTCTCTCTCATTGTATTCAGCCATCTTGAATGGTCCGATGGCAAGTGGCCAGCCGAGCTATTTGGCCAAACCTGAATATAGACATAGTGAGACTAAAAGAGACTCTTTTAGTCTCACTATGATATACTAGATGATAGACGGTTTGGACTGGGCATACCGTTCCATGCTTTGGAGAATCTCTACACCATGACCATGGACCATTTAGGCACAGTCAAAATGGACTTCATGGCAGGCATGTTCTCAGGTGCGAAAGCGGCTTGGACACTGGTCGACCAAAATGCAGTCTATTTTTGTTTACACAAAGCTAGATCCGCGTTTACGTTTACAGTGGAGTGGGAAGCCCTTATTTTTGAGGTAATTGACCCCCCCCCCCCCCGCCAGAATATCAGAGGCTCACCCGCCTTTTTGGACGAGCCTCACCCTCCCCCTCCTTTTCTGCAAACTTTTTATATCGGCGAAACCCCCTGCGTAATTTCAACCGTCTCAAGTACCTGGCTAGGTAAACGCCATCTATTGGTGTCGTAAAATTTCTTGACTTCTTTGCGCTTGAGTGAAAATCGTCTGCCTGCTTTCCAAACCTTCAATATGCCCAGACAGGTGACCACGCTAGGCACTAGCTATCTGAATTGAGAACATGATGAATATATGCGGAGAGAGAGGAGAGAGAAAAAGTGTATGCACTGTGTCTTTTGTGCATTGTCTTAGTTCTTTGTGTTCTTAATTACAAGTCAGGATGCTCACATCTGCCTCGTCTCGTCTCGCCAGTTTTGCCCGATTGGTTTTACCTGATCCATATTCCCTCGGAATTCACGTTCTTCGGGGTCCCAGCGTGCAAGCTTAAAGTTAGCAGAACAATATTGTTGATCAAACATCAACCATGTTGGGGCTAATCCGTGGTGTGGTCCTCGTCTTGCCGTTTCTTACTGTCCTTCCAGGATTGGTGTGTTTCTGGTGCAGCGAACGCGTGATGAATTATTGTTACCTGTACCCATCAACCGCACAAATCGAGCTGGTACGAAATACATTGCAATCGTTTGTTGAAATAATTCATTCTTTCATTATATTGCAGTCAGGCCGCCTGAACATTTCCAATACACACCAAGCTGCAAATTTTACGGTGTCTCCTCAATTCGTTGGATACACTGCAACTGTGAATCCCTTCAAAGAAGCCACGTTTCATGGACAATTGGTGACTACTGATACTCTGGGGATCAACTCCCACGAAACCGACCGAGGAATTCGTGTTGATCGTGTCCAACTGGTCTGATTCAGGAAACTTAACTGAGGTTTGTCAACACTTCTTTTATGCTTTAAAATTCCGGTAGAATGTGCCACAAGTGGTTCGAGAAAATGCATCAGGTGAAATTGTGCAGCTTTGGAATCGATACGCAAAATCCTTCTCTTTTGTGAGTCTTACGTGCTTACATCCCGTTTTGAAACTCAAAATCAAATCAAACAGTGGCAAAAATCCGGAAGAGTTTTGTTCATGACTGAATGATACCTAAAATGAGATCGTTTACAGATGGTGGTGCAGCTGGACACCAGACATCCAATGGCCGTCATTTTGCTTACCAATGATACAGTATGGAACACATCGGAATTCGACCGTCGCTTTGGAATCACAAGTTTCCCACTAACTATTCTCGAGAAGAATCAGAGTCTCCTTTTCCAGTCTGTTCTCCAGTCAGCTGACGTCAGCAGAGTGGATTTGTCTGCCACAACAAGAAAGAGACTCCATGGCTGCGCTTATATGAAGATCATGTTGCAAGCGCTATCTATTTTTGTGCTCTTCGGTGGAGCCATGTCATGTAGCCTCTACGTTTTTCTGAGAACAGTTAGTTGAACATCAACCCGAGCAATGCAATCAGTGAATTCACTTGTTTCTTCAGGACATCTGTCAGAGTCTGGCCAACGCAATCAATCGTTTCCGGAGTAGAATTGTACTTGCCCGTTTGCCGGTGTACGAGGTCGATGCTCCGAACGGCGAAGAATTATGCGCCATTTGCCGGGAAAACTTTGCATGTGGGGAAAGGGTTCGCTCTTTGGTTCGCTGCAAACATGGTGAGTCAGTGTTTTGTGTATGTGAACACGTCTTTCCGATTTTCTATAATTTCAGAATTTCATATGATGTGTATTGATCCGTGGTTAGAAATGTATGGGATCATGAAATGTCCACTATGCCGCAAGAGCCTCTGAACATGTCGAAGCCAACACTGCAGAAAGTTGCTCTCATTTCAAACTGTTATTCACATTGAATTTCGATTGTCACGTCCGTCGTCGTCACGTCGTGTCGTCCATATGGACTATATAGTACCATCTGCGTCTCATGACATGAAACTTTTCAATAAGCTTTCCATTCTCGGTATCAATGTGTTTCACATTTTCCATGGTACAAAGCACAGTACAATAATTTAACTTCGGAAATTATACAGTTAATATTATGCACAGCTAAGTCATTCGCTCTTACCATAAATGTTTATTTATGAATTGGTCTAGCCGATATATTCATGTGGACCGGATGACGCTTTCAGTACTTAACCAGGGAAAGTAGTATTAAAGAACCAGTCGATACTTTTCGATTGACCAAATTCAAACCGAACTTTTTCTGGTGTCGTTCGGATGTGTTGTGCCTTCTTGACAGCCCGAGTTGAACAACCGTTTCATTGTTGTTTTAAAGCTCTGGGCTTTCTCGGACAGCGCGATGCATTATTCTTGCATGCGCCCGCTTGTTGCACGCATTAAATTGCTATCCAGTAAAATCTTTGGAAAAGGAGCTGCTAACCAACTGAACAGAAGCTGAATAGATTATTTTAAATTCAAAATCGAACTGACAGGTTGATGCCGTAGTACTTTCGGAAACTGCGATGCTACTGAACCCGATAGAACCGAAACCTTTTTTATTTCGTTATGGACCGGTCCACATTTCAACGGCAAGCTATTGCAGTTATGAAGTGAATTGAGGACTACCGTTATAAGCCGATCCCAAATGAAATGAGCTCTATCTACCAGTAGTAGCACTCTTGAGCTCTGTTCAGATGTGCAACACTGCACCGATCATCACCCTCCAACTGCCACTTGAAGCTTGTGCCTTTTTAATTCAGTCATGACAACACAGTCATTTCCGTTGTGATCATCAAACTCAGTTAAACACAAACATTCCACAAATACGATGATTAAGCAAGCTCGTTGGTATCGTATTTGCATTGACATAAAAATTTCATTAGTCTGAAAAATAAGTGGCCAATGCAGGAGATATTATCGGTGGATTGCGTTGAATTGACATATCCATAATGAATCATTTTTTAGTGTCGTGCTTTATGTGTTCAATCCGAGTTGTTCAAAACGTCAAAATTCGAGTAATTGATGTTATAATGGACAATTTTAATCCCCGATCGGTTGGCTCAAAATGGGCGATCCCACTTTTCCAGGTGTCCAAAGATGAGATAGGCAAAAGATACCCAAATGTTTTTACAAAGTGGGAAACTTCCCTTCTTGTCGCTGATTTGGACGACGAGCCAACCGATTGTTCCCCAGTAGATGACAATGTGGTTGAATTATTTGGGAGGTCTACCTTCTCGGATCGGAAGTTGTTCGAGCGGACGAATCTAGCTTTTCCTGTTATTCTTTCAAGTGGTAAATCCTCGCTTTATTCGTATTCTTACATTGCCAATTGTGTGTAGAATTATAGTTCAGGTTGTTTTCCAAGGAACAAGTCTTAGAGAACAAGAAGAACTGGCATGGTTTGCACTACGTGCGTGTTCGATGTGTCTTACGGTAATTGTATGAAAAGTGCGGTCAGAACTATAGGAACAATCAAAACTGCGTCCGCCGTTGCAAAGATCAAAGTATCATTAAATGAAGAATTTGTGGCGTTGGACATCATCTCTTCACCAAGTGTTGAAACGGAGTATAAAACAGAATCCTGCTCCGGCTTATGTCAAATTTCAAAGCTTACGATCACCAGACCACAAAGGGAAGACTGTACACCATAGATCCAACAGATGAAATGCAACTGGTTGAAGGGGCTCTGTGTTTAGAGGTAAGGCTGTTTTATTGGAATACTTTACGTTTTACCGGAAATGCGTGGGATGTCTTTCAGGAAGAGATTCAGTCTGATATCATTTCTAACAAAAGCCTGGCATTCAAGAGCACGAAAGTGATTTAAAATAAAAAGTGAATTGTTGTGGATTGCTTCGATTGACGAATGTATCTTAGCCGGATCAAGGGCTATGCAACCATTTTTATGGCTTTCTGTTTAACATCGTCATGACGATGCCGTATCCAGTTTTCCAGTGATTAAGTTTACGGAGTGAAGGTTCTGCTAAATCCATGCAGGCTAGGTAAACGCCATCTATTACCCACACACAATTCACTGGCTTCTTTGCGCGTGAGTTAAAATCGTCTTGCCTTTTTATCAGACCTTCACTTTGCCCACACAGGTGACGACGCTGGGCACTTGCTTTTTGAATACAGAAGGATGAATCTATGTAGAGAGAGAGGAGAAAAAAGGTATATGCACCGTGTCTTTTGTGCATTGTCTTAGTTCTTTGTGTTCTTAATTACAAGTCCGGGTGCTCACATCTGCTTCGTCTCGTCTTGCCAGTTTAACCTGATCGGTTTTACCTGATCCACATTTCCTCGGAATTCAAATTCTTAGGAATTTCAGCTAGCAAGCTTTCCGTTAGCAGAACAATATCGTTCGTCAAATATTGACGATGTTGGAGCTGATCCGTGTTATGGTCCTTTTCTTGCCGTGTATTACTGTGAATCTGGGATCACTGTGTTTTTGGACCAGCATCGGCGCATTGGATTACTGTTACCTCTACCCGTCAACCACACAAATCGAGCTGGTACGAAATACATTGCAGTGGTTTGTCAAAATAATTCATTCCTTTAATATATTTCAGTCCGGTCACCTGAATCTTCCCCATTCACACCAAGCTGGTTTCTCCGAAGTTCGTCGGATGCACCGCCACTGTGAATCCCTTCAAAGAAGCCACGTTTCATGGACAATTGGTGACTACTGATTCTCTGGGGATCAACTCCACGAAACCGACCGAGGAATTCGTGTTGATCGTGTCCAACTGGTCTGATTCAGGAAACTTAACTGAGGTTTGTCAA
>JAQIWT010001118.1:0-12358 GCA_034696485.1 Isohypsibius dastychi | reverse complement strand
TCACCATAGTACGCGCGCAGCGGTTTTTTTGCCAAAGCGTAGAGCCGAAAAGGCTCTCTCAGTCATCTAAGAGTTAAAAGACCACGATCAAAAACAACACAATTCTAAAAGAACATGCTTTCATTTTGAAGTGATGATTACCTGTGCCGCCGGAGTTTGTTGGGAATTGCTGATTTGATGATCCTTGTTTTTGGGTTGATGGTAAAGTACCAAGTTGGCTGCAGCATCTTTACCGGACTTGACCGCTTCCAGAAGTGGTGTGACATTATCCTTCAAGCGAGCATGTCGATTGGCTCCCCGTTCCAAAAGACATTCGATAATCTTGTCGGATCCTTTACTGCATGCCAGAGACAAGGCTGTGCATTCATTGTTGGAAGAAGTACGATTGATCATGGCTCCATTTTCCAAAAGATATTCCACAATATCCAAGGCGCCCTTCTTTGACGCTTTCATCAGTGCTGTCATTCCTTTATCCCCCACACAATCCTGAAAATAAGTTGAGGTCGTAACAAAATAATATTTCAACTACAAATGAGAACGTTCTCGGAAAAAACTAAATCCTTACCACTTCGCATCCAAGTTGTCGGAATTTCTGCACCCAATCGAATTTGCCGACATCCGCGGAGAAGATGAGTGCGGTGTCTCCATGGGAGGACTTTTGAGTAGGATTTGCACCATGGCTTAAGAGGTACTCCACAGCTTCCGCGTTACTCAGGCTGATAGCCAGAAGCAGCGGTGGCGTTCCACCGAGATTAACATTGGCGTGAGCGTTGACCAGCTGGGTGACAATCTCCATCTTCTGTTGGGAGATGGCATAGCACAGGGGTGTCCAGTTATCGTATTGAGGATTCTGCGCATTCACGTTCGCTCCTAAAAAACAACCAAAATGGTCAGTCTCACAGCTATGAGTGAAAGCATAAAACGAAAGCCTCAAGAAACGGAACAACTTCAATCTGAAATTCACATTTCACTTTGGTACATAGCAATTACCAGTTTGGAGGAAAACGGGTACAAGGTTGGCATTGCCTTCATTGCAGGCTCGCATCAACGGAGTGAAACCGGTGCCATCAGAGTCGTTAACACGAGCTCCACGATGGAGAAGGTACTTGACTATTTCCAAGTCGCCACTGGCAGCTGCAGCACAAAGGGGAGTTTCGGCAACGGGGCTTTCCGGGTTAACTTTTGCTCCATGTTCCTCGATGAGCAATCGCAGGAGGTCGATGCGCTTCGAATGGCAGGCTTTACTGCAGGCTAGCTGAACTTCAGCATCCGACACTTTGAACTGATCTTTATGGTTCAGGTACCATTTCACAAACTCATACTGTCCTACAACCACAAAACAAAAACCATCCAAAAACTGACAAAACAACGGCTATCTACCCAGTCTTACCGTTTTGGGCAGCGATAGCCAAGGCGTGTTCGGCGAGAAAGTCCGCATCATCATAATCATCGAGGTCGGTAGTGCTTTTGGCTGTCTTATCTTTCCCCTTCTTGCCAACCACCTTCTTCTCTTCCTTCTTGATGACTTCACGGAGTTTGTCTTGGCTATCTTTATCATATTTCAGGTGTCGCATGACAACCTGTGCGCAACGCACATGCCCTTTCGCAGCGGCATGCGTTAACGAGTTCCAATTGTTGTTATCCGTATCGGCGACACACGACCCGTGATCGATCAACAGCTGAACCAGATCCTCACGACCACCGGCACATGCTTCCATAATGGCAGTTTTACCTGAAACGAAAAAACAGTGAACAACAGATTTAGAGGGAATCAGAAGGGAAGAAAAGCTAAAATGCGGGATCACTAAAAGTTCAATTTGCGCACCATCTTTATCACGGCGGGCCACATCGGCATCATAATCAAGGAGGAGTTGGACGATTTCCTTGGATCCATCCCGGACCGCCAACATGAGCGGGGTGCAGAGCGTTTTCGGTTCAGCTTCATCCACATCACCGCCTTCCTCCAACAGGTTCTTAACATCATCACGCTTAGAACTCGCCACCGCTTGTCGCACCAGGCCATCTTTTGGATTTCTATATTTCAAAAACACATGGGTCAGTGGGAGTCCTGAACCGAACCGGATGTGAAAAATATTCCGGATGTCGAAAAGCAAAACAATCATACTTTTCCGTGTCACCAGAATTTCGCATGGTCGGCTTGCCAGGCATGGCTGCGGCGGCACGCATATGCTGCGCCAGCTTTCGCATTGTTGCAGCGTCCAAGGTTTGCCCGGCTTTAGGGAGTGGTCCAAAACCTGAAGGAGAACACATGACATTGAAAATATATTCAACTCAAGACAATTCATAAAAATAAGAAACCGCCCAGATTTCAATCCCCAGCTCGATGTTCGAACACACTATGAGAAATCAATTAAAATACAATCAAAATAAGATGTGAAATGAAGTTAAATCGATCAAATTACTGACGGAAAAAATCCAGTTAAAAATAATCATCCGAAAATCTGCCAGTGCTTCACCCGTTGATAAAAACAGAACTTAAAATCTCGATTCCTCGGCAGATGAGTTTATTTGGTATTCGGGTTAAGATAATCTATAAGGGATCGATGTTGAGACGATGGCAGCTGAAGAACGAATGCAGGCGGAAGCTGCTTCTCGTTGTTCAACGATTCTCGAAAACTCCACAACTTCGATAATTTCCGACTTTCTTACCACTAGATTTCAAAAAGTTTTCCAGCTTTAAACGTTGCTCCGCAGACAGTTGAGTTAGATCGAGGGGCTTGCCGTCACTCGGAGGGCCACAAGTTGATGTTGGACCAGCTAAATTATGTCCACAAGCTTTGAAAGAAGATCCCGACGGAGTCGATGAAGTTAATCCAGAGCAGATATGCTATAATCACAATAAAATAAAACTCCAAAATATTCCAACGTTAGGCAAATATCTCACATCCTCATGACCATGACGAGCACCTGAAAGCAAACCAAATGATAGATCAAAGACCTTGAAAACGAGAAGAACTACGTTTCAAACAACTTACGAGTGGTAGTACTTTTCCTCACCACTTTCCGTTGAGAGGACATCCTATCACACACTGGAAATCAGAGACATAGCTCGACACTGGACAAAATTATATTCCAAAACAAATGGGTCCTCCTTCCTTCCTGTCCTTTTGCAAGAGCTCAAATTAGATCGATAAGGGTTAGTTTCACGTTCAGACTGCAAATTCCTAGTTCAGCTCAGCTTGATAAACCAGATTCTCCTTCGGATCACAGTAAGTCTTTCTGTGAGAAGAAGTTCTCAACCTTCCCTCCAGAATCATGCACATGCACACATACTGGGTCGTCGATTTTTCTCGTTTTCGTCTGCTTGACAGACACACGTTACAGCGCACGTAGCATGCGCCCCACTTACGTTACGTCCGCGTAGCCAAAATACATGACTACGTACGCGAAAGCCAAATTTCACAATAAATCAAAACCAATCAATGAAATGCCGCCGTCGCTTCACTCACGAGATTTTGTCTTCTCGGCCTACTTTTCTTCTTGCCAGTCAGCACTCCGCACTTGATTTTCTTTAAGAAAATAAAAAAAGTTTATGTACGAAAAACTGAATCATAGTCATCGAAATGTAACTCAAGTTTGCAGAAACCCCAACTCGAAAATTCACAAGGAAATTGCGTACTGACTCACTGATCACTTGACAAATATTAATGAACAGTTTCAATTTCCAACAAGTAAACGTAAATTCGACTATGTTGTGATATTCATAAAAAAATGCAGGCCAAAACAAAGAAAACTCCAGAAAAAAAACAAGTATAGCCCCCGCTAAAATGTAGGACGGTTTTTTGCGAATAGAAGCAGTGTTAAGACTAGATCCAAGTTATCACCGAAAGTTTTATAGTTAAGCAGACGATATCAACTTTAGAGAGAGAACTGTCTAGTGAACGACACATTCCAAATAATATCAGTTCATAACATATTGATGAACATAAGATAGGCTCGGAGATAGATATCTTGCCATAAATCGGCAACCTCATAAATTCTCTGCCTAACGAAGTGCAACTTCATTCACGCCTCTATTCTATAAAAAAATAATTTCAAAATTTGCAACCGAACAAAAAGTTCCAAGTTATTAAGCGACTAAGTTTAGCAATCAGTTCGAATTCAAAAAGCGCGCTGTACTCCATAATCGACATGCTGATGAAGTTCGGGTGACCTGCTGCTTTTTTGTTCCTTTGAAGAGATTTATTCATTCATTACGGCGTAATTCGTAAATTAAAAATATAATAACCATCAGATTTAATCCAACTGTCTGACTGACCTCAAGCTAAATAATGAATGGACGATTCTGAATGTGCTAGAAATATTTTTGGTTAAATTCACACGTTCAATTAGATAAAAATTAATGGAAGATAATTATGTCAATTTTTCCCTTTCCCGAATTTCTGTATTATTATTGTACACAAAAATTAAATTTCATAGCAATTTTAAAACCCTAACTACACATACATACATCGAGAAGAATATAGAAAAAATATTAAGTAAATGAAGTACAAGAAAATAAAACAGAAAATGCGGCGCAATCAACCACTTCCCTGCCAGTTGGGCAACATTGCGTCGCAGCAACTCTCACTGCCAGCTTGCTACAAACTCATGACCGACTGCGCCATTTTTAACAGACGAACAACCTCGTGATAAAAAGAACGCACATGTTGGGAATTATTCACTCGATTCATAGCCCAACCAGAAAATCATGAACATCTCTATCGAAAAAGGGGACATCGAATTTTTGAAAACTCGGTTAACCCTGAGATAACGATTAACGAACATACGTATTGCAACAGCGAAGGAACGAAGACCGACATTACGGAAATCTGGACAGACTCCCACTCACCAAACGCTCCAGTTTCAACGTCTCACATCCAAAACAATCTGGAATCATGAATATTGGAAGAAAATTCGAGGTGAGAAAACGCTTCCTTGAAGGGTTAAATAAATAAATGCAACGAAAGAGAAGATCAATCCAAAGTCAGCCCACGTTTCGTTTTTCGCAATAGCTCAGACTCACCCCCCCCCCCCATCCGGTCACTACGTAGCCGGACCCCGAATGGATTTCACCAGAACTTGTACTTCGCCGAAAAAACGCAGATATTCATCATCAGCTTGAGTCATGTCGCATAGTTTCGGGATCATAGTTTCGGGATTTCATCAGCTGTGAGAAAATAACGAAAGAAGGTATCCAGAGACGAAAAAGGCGCAAAAATGCGCAAAGTGTTGTTTTCCACCAAATAAAAGAATCAATTTGCAAAAATAAAACAGAAACAAAATGAAACTTGAACTCAGTTTTGATCAGCGAAAAGCGGTCCGCATTGACCTTTTGGTTTTATTTTTAAAGGGGGAAACGGGTTTGCTTGAAGAGGATGTTCCTGCGACCGGTGAAGATGTATCTGAAAGAACGCTGTAAAAGAAGTCCAGTGGTGAGTCTTCGTGAGGTGAAAGATGTGACCCGAATGCGTCGTATTTCTCAATTTTTGGATGAGGGAATCCGCTGGCTGACCGATCGAACAACTTCTTTTGGCAGCTCTACGAAAGGAAAAAGCATTTGACATGCGAAAACAGATAAATAATTTCTAACAGTGGGGTTCAGCTCACTTATTATTTCCGTCTTCACACACCAAATCCATTATCACAAAAAATGGTTTGAACAAATATAGAAAATATTCAATAAATCTTGAAAATAATTTGTCACAAAAAATGGTTCAGAGTTGATAAACAAAGTCAGTGTTTTTGGAAGCTTCCGCCCACGTGTCCAGCGATCATATCCAGAATCACAAAACAATGTTCTGAGTTGGGAAAAAATGGACAGAACCCAGAGGCAGATCAAAGTATTCAAAATTCAGACAAACTAATCAAGAACACAAAAACAAACTTATCAGTTATAAAAGGAACTACCGTAATACTTACAAAATAATAATAATAAAGTAATACTTACATGAGCAAAATGTCCGAACGCTCCACAATTTCCGCAGGACGTGGCCTTCTTCTGTGCCGGCACCACTGCAGTTTTCTGAGGGTCCACGGGAGTTATCTATGATTTTAAACTTGAAATGGAAACTGCGATACCAAGAAACAGAAACAGAAACAAAATTCTCAAACATCAAAAAAAAGGTCCTTTTTTCCTAAAAACGTGAGACTCAGCTTTTACGTTAATTCCATCTTACGGTGCTGTGAAACTGGCGCCAGATTTCCGGACAAGTGACATCAATATGGCCGGATTTGAAACATCTGGTGCAAGTGACTGCGTTAACGGAATCGGAAAATGGGCAATGCTCCTTCCGGTGGTCATTTCCATGACAAAGCGTGCAACTGGAAGACTGGCATAAATCACCTCGGCGATGATCGGACTTTCCACATCGAATACACACTCGGTTTTTCTACAACAGAAAGGAATGTTCGAAATCAAATCTATATAAAATACAACATAGTCATCAATAAAGAAAGAAAACTCACTTTAACGTTACTTTCTCGGCGTTGCAAATATCGCCCACTTGCACGAGCTGCATCGTGTCCGCTAACTGCCCAGCTGGCATCGTCTGGAATATAGATTAATGTGAATGAAATTTAAATAAAACATCATACTTAGGGGAGAAAGTTTTGGTCGCTGGCAATATACAAAATCAGATTTTGAACAGAATCACTTTCTCCTGTTGAGGAATCCAGTACTTATCAAACATATATCTAGCAACTCACCTATAGGTTCATTTTATAGCATTTTCCTATTTTACCAATATTTTTTTTGACTTAAATATACAGAGACAAAATTTTTTATGGAAATGAAAAACCGAGAAGAATATTTTTGGCAGAAAAATATCATTGATAATATGAATAAAACTCCCGAATTTCAAGTTGTAAAAGCGCGGTTAACTAAGAATCTTATGAAATATTAAGCTGAGGCTAGCTGCATTACATCAGGGTAGGTACCTGGAAGAGACGAAAGAATCGACTGTAGATCCAAATAACCGGGAGCGGCTCGAGTATTTGCCGTGGAAGAAGTTGGTTTCGGGGTCGAGATCTGTTTCTTGACGATTTTCTCCTCCGCCTTCCTCACCTTCTCCGTCAAATTACCAGTAACGGAAGCATGATTAACGGAATTCTCACAAGCTGGGATGTTTCCTAAAAATAAATGACGCGGTTCAGAAAACTTCTAAAGAACAAAAGAGGTCTCCAAGTTACAACTCCCCAACCAAGAATTTAATACAAAATTCGATGCCATAATCTCATTAGCAATCTAGTCTCTAATTCGACTCACTTTTCAAACCAGCTCCAACCATGTTCAGTTGCATAATCTCTCCGATCACCGGCACAACTCCCCTCCTCACAACATTCTGCTTTTCTTTCTTTACGACATCCACCACTTTTTCGCTTCCGGTGGTGACCTCAACCTTTTCATCATCATCGATGTTTTCTTCGAATTTCTCATCGAGTTCCATAAAAATATCCGACAACAAATTCTTCTCAATTTCCGTATCAAGCGTCGGTCCAACAACCGACCTCTTCTTTCCAACAACAAGAGAGGAAGAGCAGGATCGTCTTCCAGAATCCGAATCTGAATCTGTGTCGGCTTGGATTTTTTTTCTGGAGGAAGTTTTGGTCCCGGAATCCGGCTCAGCAGAGATTGATAACAAAGCGATCTTGCGTTTTTTTCCAGGTGATATTTCCGTTCGGGCCACAGTCATAATATTATTCCTGACAACTTCCGGTCGAACTTTCGGTTTCCCAATCAAGAGCTTCTTTGAAGGAATCGAATCTACTCCAGCAACTGCTGAGGTGAGGAAAGTCCTGCGAAAGTAAAACAAAATTAAACTCAGAGAATAAACCCAACATTCAAATATGTTCTATTCATTCAGGAGAAAATATTATGGAGGAAGGAATATGAGTTTCTTTCACCTGAAAACTTTGTTCTGACCATTTTCCGTCGTCAACTGGCTGCTCTTTGAGTTCCCAGAAGGTTTCTTCGTAGAAACAGCGTATTTGGATTCATTCAGGTCGTCAAAAAAATCATCTTCAGCCCAAACGTTTTCCGACTTTTTCCAAACATCCGAAACTTCCTGTTGAGGCTCATTTCGATTCCACCATTTTGCAGCATTTCCCTGGCTTTTTTCCGTACTCCCACCGACTTGGTTACTTTTTGGAATCCTTTTATTCGAACTGGACTCCCGTTTTGCAAAGTAGAATTCCTCAGAAGAACTTCTCGAATTACTCCGTTTTCGTTCCGCCTTCTTCTCCCGCTCACATCGACCAGGTGGACGTTGGTACGGCGAAGGAATCCGTAGGCTGTCTTGAGAACTCGCTAAATAGTTGTTAGAACGGCGGTTGGAGTCTTGGGATAAGTGGAAGAAGTCGGAATCAAACGAAGAAGACGTTGTTGCTGTCCGAGGTTCCCAGGCCATTTTCATAAGGCAGCTTCCTCTGCACACGATAAAAACATAAATCTGAACAGTTTTGGAATTACCGCTTCAGACCACGCTTTCATAACAGTTCTTTCTTTCGCAATCACGGCGATCAGATTCAGGCCTCATCGAAAGAACAACATCGGACGAACAATCGAAAGAACAACATCGAAAGATCAACACTTCTGGCAATTTCAGCGGTGTACTTTCCCATAACCCCCCCCCCCCTTTAATGGACAAGCACCCATACCATGGGTCCATGTTCATGTGCTCTGTTGTCGACGTAGCTCGGTTTATTTATTGATGAATGAACACCTCGTTTTTATGTTATGGTCAAAGGATATGCTCAAACATTTACCCGTGAACTGATCAATCCGGATGTTTTGGCTGTTTGGGATTCAAGCTACGTTGGGGAAAGGAACACGAATGCGGCTTCTAGATGGCCATAAGGTCAACTTCCAGATTGTAAGATTCGGCCACTCCTAAGTTACTCGTGAGTAGAAACTTCTAATTTGAGTTACCACGCTTCACCCATTGGTCAGGGTTTCACTTTTTACGCTCTGACGAAACTTTCTAACTTGAATATGCCGAGCCAAAACAATGTCAGGTACAGCAAAATGTCACATCAAATTCGTACAGTTTTAACAAATGGTACAGTCTTTATCCGATTTTGGCGTCTCCTTTCCACCACCATCTCGCGCTTCCTTGACCAACTCATCTTTCCGAATATCTCCAGCAGTGCTTCTTCGTCGGTCGTTCCTCGGTGAAATTTCAGGTCCATTAGCAGCTTCAGGGGTGAGATGTGAGGTCGTCGCAAGTGGCGACCCTGGGCCTGAAAGTTTGCCCTCCAGCGGCTTCCTCCCATGAATCGAGCTTCCACGTCGATCTTTCCTCGAAGACAGTGGAAGTTCTTGCGAAGAATCTACATAGTCCGACTCGTAGTAGACTCGAATCGATTGAATCCAGAACTTGTCTTCATGTCCCTGATCGTAAAGATACGGACTCTCCGCCGTGATGAGTATCTCATCACCAACGTACGTACTAGATTACACTCAGTGTCAAATGGGGAGAAAAGTGATGCGTGAATAATACAAACCTGTAACCATGTGTTTCAATCCCAATAATCGGCGGACGGTCCGTGGAGATCCACTCTTGAATGCGGCCAACCATGTCAGGGACCGTTGTGAATTTCGGTTGACGTTTAGAGTGGGTCTCACTCCCACCCGTCGTCTGAGTTGGACAGAACAATTTCATGAAGACTCGAGGGAAGGCATGGGGGTCCTGGGAGACGATCTTGGTCTGGCGTGCATAGATCAGGCGTATAAATCGTAATTCATAGAGAAACCGCTCGCCATCCCCCAAGGACATGTAGAAGGTCTGTTGGGTATCTATGTTTTTCGCATCTTTCACATGCAAGCATACAGTCTGCATGTTGACAATTCGTAAGCCCGGTCGGTCTTCCTCTTGGTAGCGAATGAACCAGTCTCCAGCACGGGTTACTACGGCGCTAAGTGGCTCGATATGTTGTCGCCCCGCGGTCGGATGACGCAAGATTTGCGGCACGAAATCGGCGATCCCTGCGAACAACTCCACCAGTTACTTTATGAATTTATGGATGCCGCGCGAGTTTACCAATTTCTTCCAGGCACTCGATTTTCCCAATCGGTTCGCCAAACTCCATGTAGAAGACTCGAAGGAAATACAATCGGATTTTCTGCTTTTGTCCGTGTAGTGAGAAGCATGTGATGTTGGAATCGACCCCCTCTACAGAATAAAAGTTTATCGGTCGAGTAGATGTTTGAGGGTTGTAAGAGTATTTGTAAAGGGAAGAATGCATACCATTAGAGTGGAATCTTAGGGTCAATGTTTGCACCGCTAGAACGTCGCCATTGATTGGGCTATGACGCAATTTGTCGTTCAAGGCTTCGACTAATCCACTTAGTCTGGTGTAATCGATGGAAACGATGCCGGCATGAGTGCATTCCGGAACAACATCAAAGTATCGCAGGTAGCCAGCGTTGCCCTTTTTCACTCGGCTCAGTGCTGGAATGAGCCACATGCGCAGACCACGGACAAACTCTGTCCAGTCGCGATGCGTTTCAAAGTAGGAAGCTGAAAAACAACTAATGTCACTCACAATCCCGGCTTAAAAACGTTGGTTTAGTTAATTGATCGATCGTCGCTCGTGATCATGTAATTAATCTCAAGAATAAGATTTTGAAACTGCCATGCATCAGCTCGGTTTCATTGATAATTGCTCCAAATAACGTTCACCAGTAACGCACAACATTGGATCACAATTGTGAAACAACTGGACATGTCTGCTTATTGACCTTTTGAATAATGTATTGAGTCTCGACGCATGGAGCTAGGTTTTTTGAAATTATGATCGGACTGTTGCGACTGTGCAGCCGGATTCGAGATAACTGCATGCTGAAGAGCTGAATTGTCCCATTACTCAGACACACCGTTCCACTCCGTTAAGTTTCCAGACGATCAACCCAAATTCTGTATCCAGACTAGTCTGTTGAGTGTGGGCTCTGTTTCAAAACGTGCGTGGTCTGATATTGCAACTATGCATGTGATGCATGCAAGTTGTTACTTCTGGTCTTGCCAACTCTTCCGGTTAAGAGGTGACCTTTAGCTTAACCTGCTACCATTCAAGCAAGAAGAGTACTACAGGAGAGATACTCGAGACAGCTAAGATAATAAAGACCTTCACCGAACTCGGAATACCCCATAGCTATGCCAAATATGTGAAAGTTAAGCTACACTCTATTTGCAAAGCGCCGGAGTCTAATCCCAGTTCACCGTTTCCGCACTTGGGATCGATGGGATTATCATTGAAAATGATTTTTGAACTTCATCTTCGGTCAATATAGGGACAGACTTCATACACTCTAGATGCACTCACTTTACGGTCGATCAGGTTTGCTCTAAAAGAAAAAAATCTCTTACCTTTGTTCGGGTCAACGGTTTTGCTGTTGGGCACCGCCAGAATCTCAAAGCACTCCACGTTCAAAACTTCAAATTCACGATGGCTATTGAGCCAGTGATTGGCTCGTGTCACAAGTATCCCAAACTCTTCGTAGACAGGATTGCTAAACGTCGCACCTTCTTCCAGCATCTTGGGGAAAAAGTCGCGGTAGGTTAGACTGCTGACTGCGAAATCGGACGAGTCGCTATCGCTGCTCTTGCGCGAACGAGGTGATGATGGTGTGGGGGTAGTGTGGTGGTTGACGGTCAATCGGTCCATCATTGGAGAAGCTCCTAATAATGACGGCGAAGAAGTGGTATGATGAAGGAGCTCCGGTTCAGGTGGCGCTTGTTGGGGCTCATCTGGTAGCAGACCATCGCGGAATTCATCGGGGATATCCATTCTTGGGATGACCAAGCGACGACGCGGGCTACGAGACATTTTCGATTGTGTCAGATTTGAAAACTCAAAATGTGCAACTGACTTTCTTTCAAGCAGAATGGATCGCTAATCGAAACACGACTATAATCAAGGAGGCGTATAATCGAAGGGGCAGACCAATAATGATGGACGCCTTTGGGCCTGCCCTACTAGTCCACCCCCCCACCCCCATGTGCGCTCAAGTGTAAGGCAGTTTGTCGTCATTTAGAAGCCTCTCTCATCATCAGCTGCTCTTCACGTGATTTGCATATTCAAAGACATATTGAGTTTAACAGTTCGCCGAATTACCAAAGGTGTTCAAGAATTTCTCCCATAGGAGTGCAAGTTAACTAGCTTAGCACGTTGCAATACAGCGTGCTTTATCAAACCCTAGCACTTTGGTATCTTAAATAGTGTGAGCCTTTGACAAGCACAGTTCGTGCATTGTGAGAAAATTCCATCAAGAAGACTTGTGGAATACCTTCGGGCGTCCCCCGGCCAGATGCTCGTGGGACATATTGCGGAAGGTTATTCCAAAATGCGAGAGGAAATA
>JAQIWT010001117.1:0-12360 GCA_034696485.1 Isohypsibius dastychi | reverse complement strand
TCTACGATCACTTCCGGTCTGTTTATCGTTTCACAGTGGCGTCCTGCGCTAACAACCACGGCTCGATCGATTGGTTTTCTTGGAAGTGAGCCAAAACCTCGTTTTATTACTTATGATAATTAGATAAGCCTTATTCAATGCATCATTAGAATTTTGTTGACTTCTTCCGTTTGACGTAGTTTCTTATGAGTTCAACAAATACTGCACTCACCGCACTGTGATAATCACAACCTGCTTTTGTAGTGATCTTCTACTGCCTCGTCGCAGTCACTTTTCCTCTCGGTTTCTCCATGGATGCCATTGGAGGTGATCCATTCCAACTCCCGAACAGCTACCAGGTCGGAATCTCGTACATTCTATTTGTTCTAGCACTATGGGTCACGGTTGTTTCTGAACTACTGGTAGCTCGTGTTTGCCTTCCGCACATTCAATGACTCTTACTCTTCTTCATACAGAGATTTATTTTTAAAATCCTTCAAGACCAGTGAATGCCCGGTTACATTTATTCCTCGAACATATTCTCTCAAATTTTTCATCTACCGCAAGAAAGCCAACCGGCTGAATAAAACAAACTCTAACAGAGAAGATCTGGAAAACCGTCTTTCAAATCAGTTCCAAACATGACAGAAGGGCTGGGTCTCATATAAATGTGCCGACCCGTGTTAGAACTCGACAAGTCGCCCGGATATTATTTAAACAAAACCCAAATCTAACGATCTTCTAATCCGTAAATCATGCCGTTTCCTTATCAACAGAAATCTTCCGGCGGCATTCCTTCAAGGCCTCGGGAGAAAAGGGGAAACGACCCATGTGGGTAGCTACCTGTTCGCCGACTCTGGCATCAAGCAGCTGAGCAACTTCCGTAGGGGGAGTGTTGGTCAAACAAATGAGAAACTGGGTCATAAACAAAGTCCTGCAAGCAAATAATTTTTACTCTCTAATGTTAGCACAAATTCTTTAGAAGAAAGACAAACCATTTATCACGGTCCGCCTGCTCTAAACCTTCCCATTCCGCACCGTAACATTCTTCTCCGCGAGCAATGAGCAGGCCCAGAAAATTCATCGCGAACTGAAAAAATTCGGTGACTTCCATATATTCTTGAATTTTCGAAAATGCATCCTACCTTGCTTTTGATCACTTGTGAGATAACATTCGCACCATTCGCTTCCGCTAATGGAGAGACTAGCTCCACTAAAAGATTCAACGGGGCAGCTTCCAGACTTTCCCTCACTGGCCCAAGGCACCGGCTGAATTCTGCGTCTTTATCGATGGAAGCATCAACAAGGACCGGCATCGCACGAATACAGAATCCAACCAAAATCAGTATCTGCTCCTGAAAACGCCGAAACGTCAATAAACGTGATCAACGAACATGATCATCCTCCTACCTTGAAAAGAACTGGCAAAGCCCGGCGTAACACCTCGCGACCTTTACGAATTCTTATGATATCACAGAAGCTACGAAGACGAGTTTCCGGTGTTGTGCCATGAAGAAGACGCCCAAATATCATGTTTACTATGTCGCGATGCATTTCCGTTTCCGCCTCTCTGAACGTAACAAGAACATAATTTATTACCAGTTCAGTCTGAAACAATAAATACCTCTGAGTTTCTGGCATGGCAGCAATTTCTCTCGAGAAATCTTGGAGTTTGATAATGAGCTTGTATAGCTGGAAAATATTGAGTTTTTCGCCAGTGATAAAATAGGCCTTAACATGCACTAACCTTCTCAATGCTTAGAAGTATCCCTTTCGGTGTACCTTGGTCTTTCTGGAGAGGATCAACAAACCATCTCCTTTTCTGAGTTGTTTCCGGAAGTGGTCGGTTTCTGATCAAATTCATCGCCTCGACATCAACAGTTTTGCGGGGATTGAAGACACTGGAAATGCACACTTTTCCCAGCGATCCTTCAAAGAAATCTGAAACAGAAGCGACTGTCAAATCACTGAACCATGCTTCTTCGGTATCTCAACAAAATAAAACATACTCGGGCGTTCTTCTTTGGGTTCAGTAGCCATTCTGGCCGGAATGATAAAATCCTGTTCCCCACCGAAATGACCATTCTGACGAGCGGCTTTCTTCATAGATTTGACCTAGAAAGTAGATCCGATGAACAGCCAAAACGGACAAGGTAATCAGAGTAATCTCACGTAATTATAGTAGTCATCCATATATGGGTTCTCAGTTTTGACTTGAGCTTGCTGCACTTTAATCACCCACTCCTTTTCACGCTCCGTCATCCATCCCACATTATCTTCAGGCCCCATATCGAAGTCGGGTCGTTCCATATATCTTTGGTTTACGAACACTTTGCTGCCACTTGAATGATGGCCTCGGATGGGAACCCGGTACATGGGATGCATAGGTCTACAAATTAGAGCGTCAAGCAAAAGAAAACGTCAGTGGACCGATGGAATTGCTCAAGCCTAAATTTCATATCAGAAACGTATATTCACAAGTACCTCGGTCCTCGAAAACCTGGGGGAAATTGCGGAAAAGGGTTCATCATGTGCCTTTCAGGTCCCATCGGCGGGCCACCATTCATCATCCGCATTCGCTGCATGTGCATATGTTCAAACCCAGGCGGTGGAGGCAAACCAGGGCGATACATTTGGTGGGGATGAATTCCAGGAGGAAATCGCTGGTCACGAGGAAAATCACCTCCCGGCATCCTCATACCAGGTGGTAGATGAGGATATCGTTGAGGCTGGTCTCCTGGTCCACTGGGACGGTAAGGACCCATGCGAGGATCTGGTGGGCCAAAACCCGGAGCCTTTACAGATGTTATCAAAAAGATGGCCACAAAATCGAAGAAAAAAACTGTACCATTCCTCGTGGTGGTCCAGCCGGAAAAGGTGAGAAACCAGGGCTTCGTGCTTCTAGCTGATCTTGCACACTCGGTGGAGACGCTACAACGGGATCTTTTGGAATGATCATACCCTCGAGCTCCTCAAGAGTCATAGTCGCTCGGATTATCTTTTCTTTCGGAGGAGCAACAGGTCCACCCGTACTTTCAGCTGGACTTCGTGTTTCCCAAGCTGTGGATACCTACAATACATGCACAAATGTGTTATCATGCCGTTTATGGAATACGCTATTTAATCCATGACATACTTGATCATTGTCGGTCTTTGACCATAAAGCATTTGACTGCATCTCGAAAGGACTTCCAGATCCCCACGTCGATTTTGCTGCCTACAGAAAAGACGAAAGATTACCATAGCGGAAATATTTATAAAAAGATTTTAACATACTGTTAACGAATGCAGCATCGGATCTTCCGGTTCCCGGGGAGGAAAATTTGGCTGGAAAACAACTGGAAATTGGAAAAAATATTCCAGTAGACACTTGGAGAATTCTTACATCAGCCAGAGAGGCATAGAAATCGTCTCGGATGTTGCCGGCAATGAAAGAATCTTCATCCATAAGCCTTGAAAGTGTGTCAGTGATCCGCTAAAAAACAAACAGAAAAGAACTGGTTAGCTTGCGCACCGCAGGCATCGATTGAGAGCTCACTTCTTCATTCGGATCTTTTTCGTTTAGAAAGACAGATTCCTTGCTTTCCCACAAGCGATTGCCGAGAAGAGGAGAGCTGCTGCTCCGTGAGAAAAATCCGGTCGAAAATTGGTCAGTGGTCGAAGGGGGAAAGAACTGGTGCGGATCAATTTTATCCAAGTCCGAAACTGCAGCATTTGTCCATGGATCTAAAATTTAACCGATTTGAACAAACGTCCTGGCATATTACAAAAAACAACAGCAGAACCGCATAAGGAGGATAAAAACCCACCGTCAAACTTGGGAAGTAAGCCACTCCGATCAAAGCTGTTTGCGCCAAAATCTTCAGGCAAATCCGTCAAAGCGAGGTTTTTAAGATCATCCAAAGCGTCAAACGGATCCACAACTGAAGCATGTGAAGAAGGTTCGGAAGTTTGGTCGGTTCTTTTGCGTTCCTGCGAGAAAATCGAGGGGTCAATAAGTCAGCTTCCAAGAGAGCCTTATGAGTGTCCTCGAAAGGTATTTCAATGTAGCTCACCGGTAACCTGGTATCGAAACCAAAAAAGGATTCGGAGCCGTCCATTTTATCGGGTGCGAGGAAGTCTCGTAAGTCCGAATTGCAGAATCAGCTAGCTTTCAGAGGTTACGCCACCGTTCACACCACACGATGCAGAATAAGAAGAGGGATATCTTCTGATTTCTGATTTTTTGTTAAGCTTTCACGACATCTTGTAAAGAACTGGAATAAAACGATTTTAAATCACAAAACACAAGTCGGAAATATGTTTGTATCGGATTTTGAATATAGATGAAACAAGACCATACCAGATGATCACCGTGGGCTGGGTGGGTCGGCCTACTTCTTGTCTGCCCCTCTTACAAAATATAACCATCACGCCCACAACCCATCTGGCTGGTTCGATGGGTATGGGCATCTATGCAGCTGCAGCGCGGCTAAAATCGGCAACGTAAAACAGTGCAGAACTGCTTCTGAGATCAAGAACCCATATTTCCGGAGCCGATTCTGCAGCATTTTGGTATTTTCATCCATTCTTGAACGTCCAAGTAAGTGCGCTGTTATTTCTCTTATTTATCTGGCTGTTGTAGGCTTCCAACCGTTTCTTATTCGCCATATGTTTCTCAGGAACCCGAAGATGGCTGCAGTTCCAGCAAGACACGAAGGAAAATTTATCAAGCAAGGTGGCGAGAAGCTCTCTGCGTTCGAAAGCCAGGTTAATCCACTTCTGCTCGACCTTGAACAAAGTGCCGATCTGAAGAATGTCATGCAAGAACTCTTCGTCAGTGAAGCAAAGGAATTGGAAGTTGGAGGAAAAAGCGTGATCGTTTTGTATGTTCCACCTCCGCAACTTAAGAACTGGCACAAGGTTCATCCCAGAGTTGTTCGTGAATTGGAAAAGAAGTTGGGTGGAAAGAGCGTCATCTTCATCGCCAAACGCAGAATGCTTCCTAAGCCAACCAGGAAGACTGTCAAGCTGCCTCAGAAACGTCCGCGATCGCGCACTCTCACCGCCGTTCACGAGAACATGCTGGCAGATATCGTTTTTCCAGCTGAAATCGTCGGAAAGCGGATCCGGGTGAAACTGGACGGTTCGAGATTGATCAAGGTTCACTTGGACAAGGCCAACCAGACGAATGTGGAACACAAAGTGGATGTCTTCGCTAGTTTGTACAAGAAGCTGACCGGAAAAGCCGTTACCTTTGAGTTTCCCGAACCCATCTTCTAAATTTCTAGCATTCGTGATGAATCGGATTTCGGAATAAAACCTTGAAAAATTGCGTCTGTCGTCCTGCTTCCGTAAGTCGAAAGCGTGAGTCCCGCTGTGGAATTTCTTGACACAGGCCGGATATTGTCCGTTGAAACTGTTTATGTGGAAGGGAATTCAGCTAGCGTCTCCGTTTTGGATCGAGAACAAATAATATAGGAGGCTTGGAGAAAAATATTAGACAGAAATTGCGATGTCTTCCAAACATTAGTGGCTCAGCTTTCACAATCATCCTTTCCAGCTCATATGCACTCATCTTTCTCTCCATCTTCCTCAGCGACAGCTACGTAATAGTCCTTTGAAAAATCAAGTTGAAGATATGCTTCATTTTGGGACGCTTTCTCGAGCAGCCCTTCCGTTTCCGTCACGACTTCTGTGAACGATGGTCGAAGTCGTGCTTCCGCGCTCCAGCATCGTAGCATCAAAGCGTAGCTACAAACAGGTCAAGAGATTGATATAGTACTACGATCGCTGTGCAAAATTCACCATCACTAGACTTACACTTCCGGTGGGCAGGATTCCGGGCAGTCCATCCGGTGACCTTTCTTTAGCTCCACCAAAATATTCTGATTAGGTAAATCAGGATAAGGAGAACCTCCAAGGGTTGTGATTTCGAACAAGACGATACCAAATGCCCACCTAAATAGTCAGCGTATAATAGTTCGTGAACGGTATAAACAGAAAGTCTAGTTTCCTACACATCGCTTGCAGTCGAGAAGATGAGGTCGGAGATGGACTCGATCGCCATCCACTTGACCGGAAGTTTTCCTGGGTTCGTCATAGTATACGTGCTGTCAGCTTCGATTCGGCGACTCAGGCCGAAATCTCCAACTTTTACCAGGGTTTCATCGGCTAACATGACATTACGAGCTGCAAGGTCGCGGTGAAGATAGCCTCGTTCATGGAGATATTCCTGAAAATGAGTCCACGAGGAATCAACCGCCGAAAATTCAATAAGAAAATCGATGAATTTCGATGAAATTTCGATGAAATTCGATGAATTTTGGAACTCTGGATGGTTATGGGTTCTTGCAAACATACCATTGCAACTGCGATCTGCCGGGCATATGATAACAAAACCCTTAGCGTGATCGGAACTTCATGAAAATCCGAATGGCCTCCTCCGTTGAAATACTGCTGATTCTGAAGATTGAAATGTGTGTATAAAGTATTCTGTGGTGAAAAGCTTAACTGAGTACTCACATCGACTGTGCATCCAGCTTCCGTTCGTTTCTTGGTAAGATATTGTTGAAGGTCACCAAGTGGGCAATATTCCTCGATTAGGCAAAGAGACTCCGTATTCAAGCAGCTGCCAATGAGGCTCACGACATTTTTGTGGTAGCCTATAGCTTTCATCATTTCGATTTCACAGAGAAACGATTCTCTTTCAGCTTGACCGGAAAACTGGCCTAGAAAAAACAACAATGCATTAGAGCGAACTTCCGGTGTGATCTTCCGAGGTCCGAAAAATTTCTGTTTTGCAAATTTTTCTATCGAATAGAACCGAGACATCATAAGCAAACATGCCACATCCGTATTCACCCGGGAGCAACTTGACGGCGACGACAAAGTCCGAATATTTCTCGGCATTTCTTTTAAGCGAGTTTCCCGGACTTGTGCTAACCAGAACCGTTCCTTTAATGACAGCCTTGAAAACAACTCCGAACGCCCCTTTTCCAACTGTCTCCCCAAGAATTATCCGAGAACGCGGTATCTCCCACCGATCGCCCACCAATGGCGGCAATAAAGTTTTTGTTCTAACGTAAGGCAGAAAACGATCATAACATATGAATCTGGATGGATGTGCATCTTTTTTACCTTTCGGTGGATTTTAGGTCAACTCGGCGTTCGGAGATTTTGTAACGTAGTATCAGCGGCTCATGTGGGAGGAAAGGCCGCTTTTCAAATCCATGATCCAGTTTATGTTTTCTGTGGCGGATGAATGCCAAAGACGCACCAATAAGTATAACGACCGCGAAAATTGGAAGTCCAACTGACAGGAACACCTCTGTTGCTTCTGCAATACAAACACACTGTAAATCCAACTGTTCCTCAAGTTTGGCTCGTAATTTTGTGTAAATTTCAACGTCACGATAAGCAGAGAACCGTGGACAGAAGAAAAATTAGTTTCATGGCAGAAACAATGGACAGTGGCGCCCCCACACCGGCATTTTAATTACCTGCCATTGTCTCCACCTGGACCGCTGCAACAAAAGCGTCAATTCAGTCAAATGATTCACATAAGTGTATCCTATTACCTTCATTAGTGTCAAACAGATGAACCGATTGGTACTGTAGTATGCTGGAAACATTGTATGGAATTCTCCCAAGTGTCGCCACCTACAAAGAAATGAGCTAGAACCTAGAACGTACCGGTAATGTAACTCACGAACGAATCGCAGCAGCAAGACAACATGCAAATATAATGCTATGAAACAAACGAAACCCGTCACTTACCTTCAACCCATACTTCCGGTCGAATAATAAACCGCAAGCAACGAAATAGTTGTGCTCCTTCAAAAATATACAGCGCCACTCCATGATCGTACAGAATATTAAAGGATAAGGTTCTTAATTTACATCGCTCAATGTCGCTCTCGAATAGTTTTCTTCCAGTTCATAAAACCAGCTGACTGAATCCATCGGCCGCCACACCGGACCCCACCAAATTTCAAAGCCGGTAGTCGCGTTGGATGAATGTGTTTTTTCTGGGTTTTCCCATGAAGCATTTGCACAAATGTCGTTGTTCTCGTTCCAGAAGACGGAAACATTTATTGAAATAATAGAGATGGAATCCCCTGTGCTTCCTAAACGTTATAGTTAACATAAATTACACTGACAAAAAACCGGTTCGACTTTTACCAAGATCGTTTTCTTTTGCGCCGTTATTACAAAGTGCATCACTAATTATGCTACAGCCTAAAATTTTAGCATTCTGATTACTTTAAGCCCTTCTTAAACGAACGTCATCTTGTGTTCTTACAAATAACCACGTCCACAGATGTTGAAGGACTCGACTGGCCGCACACAGTGTCATAGCTGACCTAAACAACAAGCGGTTATGAAACTCAACTGGTTCCAACTACGTTACGTACATTGAAGTGGTAGCTGCAATCCAACCGAATGTTGGTGATTTTTGCTTCCGTTCCGTTCTGAAATAATAATTATAGATTTTTTAGAGATTAAAAGACAGTTCAATCAAGTCAATATGTCCAGAAGTTGACAATTACCGGGCTGAGTGACACAGCTGGCGAGGAACCGACATCACAGTATGTGGTCAAGTGCTCCACTCTGTAACTGTTGACATCCATATCGCGTAACCCTATCCCCGATGATCATGACTAGTTTAAACGAGTAACAGGATTAATATATAGTATGATCGATTGAACCTTCGGGAAGTTTCCAAATTAGAACAGCGGTGAAACGATTTAAGGATGGCGATGTGCGAACGACCTCGGTCAACGTTAAATTTGTTACCGGCAACAAATCCCATCCCGAAGTATTCCCTGCCAAAAAAGCCGGAGGTATGAATAGAAAATAAATTCTATGAGTTTCGTACTGGATATCATTATTTCTGGTGAGGTCACAATAAGTCCAGATTCATCGACTGCAGCGAGTCTGAATATTCGGTGAATTCCATCTTTTAGAACCGAAACGGTCTTCGTTTCCATCGAATTCTACAAAACATTCTGAATACATTAGACATCAATACAATTTCAAATGGCTCATCACAATTACCATTTCATTCAAGCTCCACGAACGATTCACGTACTCTTCCAAGATAAAAGTCTGGCCAATATTTCGAGAGGTTCGCCATGTGATATGAATGAAACAAGCAGACTCGGAAGAACCGACCACTCCGAAAGAACTGGAATTTCTTGCATCCCTATTTCCGAAGGACAATAGTGATGTCAAGCAATCACCTGGAACGCAGAGCTACAAACAAGATGTTCTGAAAAACGCGACAACATTCCGGCTAGAGAACCCCTTACAACGTTTTCACATGGGTTCTGATTCCGATCAAAATCAAGATGTTTGTCTCGGGTGGACGTGAAATTCCGCAACATGCGATAGGTTTCGCTACAACGCTCTCCACAGGTATACTGATTTATCTACAGATAAGAAGAATAACCGATAAAAATGGCCCTGGTAATATGCTGGAAAGGTCACCATATCAGATCCGTGCAAGCATTTGTGGGTGCACAGTAAGGCACAGATAGCGCTCAGCGACGAATCATCGCGGTCGCGGAGCATCGTGTTATTCATAAACTGGAGAGTCCATTCTGCTTTTGAATAAACTGAAATGAAATTCAACAGAATGGCAAAACTCAGAAAAATCATTGTTTTCGATTTTTTCACGCAGTTACAAAAAAAACCGCGGCATTCATCGAAAAAGACGTAGTGATGTACAACGCTAGCAAACTGGTCTTCAAGAGTTCAACACACTGGACCTACTGTGATCATCTGAAAGTCGGTTCCCAGATAAGTTGTATCCTGGCGTTAGCAAATAATCATCTTAACGCGAGCTAGATACGTCAAGCTCTCAGAAATGAGCAGATGACGGATAGAACGACATTCGTAGCATTGACCTCATCTCAAATTACGAACGAAGATGCGTCCTGATCCTACAACGCCGAAAACCAAGCCTCTTAAAATCAGCAATTTCCTTCTCTATTTGTTACGTAAAATGGAGCGAATTTGATTTTTAAACGAAATGTTTTCCAAACCATAGGATCCACCCAGAGGCCGACTAAATAGCCTTTCGCAACTGAGTTTCATAGATAGTTTGATTAAAACAAATCATCCGAAATATTCTTGCATCCAGGTATCACAGAACCAGAAAAAATATATGGACAAACAAAGTCCTACCATAAGCTATCAGGAGTGTCTTTGGCGGGAACCTCTATTATTCTCAGGTCGTCAATTAGGCGTGCGGTTCGATCACCGGCTACAACAGATCCAACTATCCAGGCGTCACTCCCTTCACTTCGACGGAAGTCTTCTATGAATCCGGCCGCTTCATCCTTTGGTAAACATATCAATAATCCACCTGAAGAAAATATGTTAACCACACCGGAAAAGCTAATAATAAAAGAATAATAAAAAACAAAAATAAATAAAATAATAAAATAAAAACTAATAAAAAACTAATAATAAAAGCTAATATTGACCAATTTCAGATACGCACCGGAAGTTTCAGATGAAGTCCCCTTCAGCAAACCATACTTGTCGAAAACTCGGGATATGTCAGCCATGTGTGCAATTACAGGCAGCGTGTCGATGACGAAGCTAACTGCGCGTTTCTGATTCTGGGCCAGATTTTCAGCATGTCCGAGAATTCCGAAGCCGGTGACATCAGTGGCAGCATGTGCCTGGTATCTGTGCATGAGTTTCGAAGCTGAAAAAAAAACATAAAAAAATTGAACGAACTAATTTAGACGTAATACATTTCCATAAAGTAACAGACAGTGATCACGTGCCGTACCTGTTCTGTTCAATTTTGTCATACTATTCATCGCTCGAAGATAACCCTTCTTCACATCTTCGGGAGTGACAAATGATTTGATTTTGTCGAATTTCTCCGGGTCGAGAGCGAGCCACTGATGTGCGTTCACAGCGATCTGGGTTCCCAGCGGTTTGGTCAAGACCAAAACATCGCCCACCTCAGCACCATCCGGCCTAAACTCAAAATAAAGTCAGTTAAAACCCGCAACCGAGTTCACTCCGATTTTCACAAATTTTACATTTTTTTCATTCCGATTTTCAATCAAATTTTCAGAATATTTACGAAAACACAAAACAGGAGAGGAGACCACTGGCTTAATTTAAATCGGACAACGACGGCCGGTGTTTCTCGTACCCGTACTTACATTATGACTTCTTCAGCTCGGACGACGGAAGATGCAGTTCCACCGATTGTGACCCAAGGATTTATGACGGACTGGCCGCCATTTACAGACGTACCGGCTTCAGTTGCACAGTCCTTCAAGATCATAATGAAAAGCCAGTGTATAAAAAACGGATCTATGGACTCACTCGAAATCCACGAATAATCAACGGCATCACCGTTTCTCTTTCTTTTGCAGTGAACTTTTGGCTAGTGGCCAGAATCATCAGAATATTGTCACACTCTGTGACACCCATCGCGTAGAGATCGCTCAGCACGTTAGCACAAGCTATTTTGCCCTGCAAAAAAGAGCATAAGAACAAACCGCATCTGGAAACTAAACCATGTAAAAATAGTTTGAAAATATTTCGTATGAAGAAAATCGCTTACCATGAGGTACGGATCATCCACAAGGGGGTAAAAGAAATCTGTAGTTTGCACCAAGTAAAAACCGGCCTGTCGAAGTGGAATGAGGCAGGAATCTAGTCCAATTCCTGAAAACGACATGAACATGGTGAGTCAGATTAAACAAACACGAGCTAAACATTAGAGAATAACCAAATACACCCAAGGACTCCACGATGACGAGACAGAAATTTCTCCACCGGAAGTACGGTTCAGATTCATGCAAAACTCTCGAACACATACCGATCTGAGGCAATGGATGCTCCATTGTGGAAGAATCACCATTATCAGTTGATAACACAATATGTGCAGAAGACGCCAAGTGTGAACGTCGAGGGGATTCAATGTGATCCGGATGCAAGGATATTCCGTTTGAGATAGCTGCTTTGTTATGTACAACGGGAAAGGTTGAGTCTCCCGTAAGCCCCTCGAGAAGCTTCTGAAGCTGATCTCGGGGGATTTTACAACCTCATCCTTTCAGCTCGGTGAAGTTGGTGAGACGAAACGATGGATCCAGTCCGTATGATACAGGATCGAACAAATTATTTTGGATGTGAACGATATTCCTATCATGAACTTCCGGAATACACAACATATTGTCCGCGTCAGATCCAGCGGTGAAGCCCTCCATGGTAGAAGATTATATTCAAGAATGCTTCCGACTGTTTTTTCTGGACTCAAAAGTCAGAGACAAGAAATCGCAAAGCAGCAAAATCGGATTCGCAAATGCAACTTTCGCAATCTCGCAAACGCACTCACGGGGGGGGGGGGGGGGGGTCGCGACCGGG
>JAQIWT010001116.1:0-12368 GCA_034696485.1 Isohypsibius dastychi | reverse complement strand
ACCTGGCTGTTTTTCTGGATGAAGTGGCGCGAAATGTACTTGTCAGACTGGTGCACATTCAAAATTTCGGGACAAATGCGCACCGCCATTAGCGTTCGCGTATAGCATTCTTCTGTGTACACTTTCGATGGGGTACGCTTTTGCGTATCCGCGACTGATCTCGTGTCAAAACGTGTCCTTTTATTTTCGCAATACACAGTGGTCCACCAACTGTGCTTGAGTACACCATGGTGCAATTTCAGTCCTCACTCTTAGATGTGTTTTGGAGCATGTCAGCGATCTTCTATTCCGTCTTGATAAGTGCACCATTCTTACGATGAAATCTACGCCGGTGCTGATGGAGGAATGGTTTTTCCGTGATGTTGGTGCCTTCGCATTTTTTGCCGCTCCTCGTATATTATTAACGAGAGAGGAGATGATGTTCATTGGGTTATTGAATTGTGTTGCCCGGAGCATTAATCAGCGTCACCGGTAAGACAATTATAACGGGGAGAAATCGTTAGGAACTGTGACGATATTTTATTCATTTTCAGGGATGAGATGGCCAGTTATGGAGTTATTTGTCACGAATTTGTTGTGACCTTGGAGTGGGATTCGGATAAGATCCGCTCGTTGTCTGCGTTTCTATTGCGTATAGGGGCTTCAAATGAGTTTTTCGTGGCCTGTGTTCGTCCCGATGAAGCGATGAACGTTATTAATAGACCTGGCGAACTGAAGGATTTCATCAATAAGCAAGCCGAGTATTTGTTGGCCTGGTTGGCCCCTCTTCCACTTGGGGTAGGGTTCCTTGTTTTCGATACTGAAAGTAATTTTGAACTTACTTTGGAAATATTGTTTTTTCTAGACAGCTCTCTATATCGTTGGGCATATGGGATTTTCTAGGCTCCAGTTTCGTCTTCGGTTGATTGGTGAGGAGATTGACAAACCGGATTCACCGGTTGGTATGTACCCCGGAATACGTGAGCTTGTTCTGGACGAGTGTGCGTGGGAGTTGCATTGGGCTACTCTGGAAAGGAATATCTCTCGGTGGTCCGCCGCCCATCCCGATTGGTATATGACCAGCCTACCAAAGGTAAAACCGGTTACGGGAATTCTATAAGATTGATTTCTTACGCAGTCTAATTCAAGGGCTCGGTTTCACGGTGTCGACGGTGTTTCCAGCAAAAATGTAGCCAAATTCCGTGGGTTGACCGTGACATCACCATGGGAGTTTATGCTGAGCCTGATTGTATTCCAGTGTGTGCGCTGTTTCGGGATTTCAAAGTTGATGTTGCCAATGTCAGGGTTGTTCGCTTATCGGCCCCGGTTTTCCCGGCCATCTTCCCAACTGAGCGATTTTATTCTTTGCTGTGTCATGAAACTGTAGAGGGCAAGAAAACTACATATCTCGTTACTGCGACAAATCAAAAGGTTTAAGAGATGCTCGTAAAATAAAATCATAGAAAAGAAGCCAGGATACAAAGTTGCTCGTAAAATGAAATCAGAAAATAGAAGCCAATTCCGTATAAAAAAAACACCCAGCTTCGAATTGAAGAATAGAAGAAAAAGTGAATTCGACTGATCTTTGGACTGGATGGAAGAAGACGCCTCGGATGATTCACGGTGAGAGCCATCGAGACGACAGTTGGCCACTTTTCGCGATTTGCGTGGTTTCACATCTCTGGAGCCGGGTGGACGTCCCCGTTTGCGGGGATTGGCCAGTTTTTCCGCATCCCGATGTTCCTTCTGCAACCGCTTATCCATCATAATCTTCAGGGTTTCCATATTCGATTGCTCCGGGATAACATTGAGCAGGTTACCCGGGTTGTTGTAGGCCCCATCGTAGACATCCGTGGGATTCGGAGTTTCGTTGTCATCATCGGGAGATGTGCGTTTGGATGATGTCGCTTCGGAAGTCTGAACTCTTTCCGGTTGGGAAGCGTGAAATCCTTTGGCCTGCTCGAAGATCGATTTGATGAGTGGTTCGCTGGCTTTCTGCATGAAAAGCGCTGCCATTTCGGGATCCCCGACGTTGTGGGCAAAATTATCGAATGTAAGCGGAGGTGGAAATTATGAATTGATATGTTTTGGTTTTTTTGTAAAAGAAAGCTTCTAAGTTTTTTTAAAGATTAGAAAGTAACCCAACCTTCAACCATTTGATCAGGGCAGCAAAATTGGTTGAGACTTCCTTCAGCTTATCATGGATCATCGGTGATACGGCGAGAATTGTTGTGAGGACCGTTTGAAATTCAGCGTAGATGTCGAATTCCACAGAACAATCCAACATCAAACACTTTTTATCTTCGTCAGAGTCCACCCACACACCGATTTTGGTACATTCCGGGGGAGATTGGGCGCTCAGAACCTCGTCCAGGTTGATATCTTCCACTCGTTTTGTCAGGTTCCGGATCTCGCTGAAAATGGAGGCGGGAATGCTGGAATTTGAAGACCTTTTGCGATGTCCCATCGGAATCTCTGGCGATGGATCACGGGGTGGAGAAGGTTCGCGAGTTGTTGATGGTTCGGGAGTTTGGGCGAGTGCAGTGATCACAGCGTCTTTATGGGTCTTCTTCAGCTTCTTGGCTGCGCGAGATTCTCGGGAGCGGCCATCTTTTCCGGTTTGTGCGGTGATGGTGGTTGAAGACGGCTTTCGAAGTTCACGCTTATCGAAATCATCCATGTTACGCAGTGAGTCCACCATTCTCTGGTCGTCGAATTCGTGCTCGGCAATGAAGGCTTCCATCCTCCTTTTCATGATCAGCATTTCGGTCATGAGACGATTGCGGCGGAGATGGGTCATAGTTCCCACCTCCACGCTATCACGATGTTTCACAAAGTACCTGAAAAAACGGAAATTGAAATTTTAGACTTGAACATAACGAACAAAACTTCATCCCTTACCGTTCAAACGGAAGACGCGAACCAACATCCAAACACATCCGAACCCGGAGAAGGCTTTCTCGACACAGCTCCATATTAGCTTCCGAGAGAGAGCATCCTCCGATCATCATGATTTCCACATGAGTAAAGCCTTTTTTCAGCTCGGTCAAGCGAATCTTCGATACTTCTGGATCGTTCTTCCATGTGCCACGACGGGATATCTGGCAGAACTTGTTCAGATAAACCAGTTTGGATGGAAGAACCAGGACCCAGGGTCGAAAGAATCCACATCTATGTGACCAGATGTTCCGTTTTCCGTCCTACGAATCACACAGAGTAATCACCATTATCCATTCTGGCAGAATAGATATTTAAAACTTACACGAAATTCTTGTTGAACTTCGTTTGGCATAAGTTTGATGACTTCACTGCTGAAGGCCTTCCAGAAACGTGATCCTTTGGGTATACAGATCTTCATGAGCTTCCGCATGAATTCCTCATTTGCACTTTCACATTCCATTGGCTCGGGGTGATTCTTGGTTGTTGAATAAAACCCAGCCTTGAACATCTTTCGATAAAGCCGGAAGAGAAGCTTCTGTGCCAAGATGATTAATTCCCCGTATGACATGGGGTCGCGAATGTGTGTGAGATGAAGCTGAAAGGAAGAAAGGTCAGCTTGAATTAAGAGATGAGAATAAATAATAATGGATAACCTCGTTGCGTGCGACGCTATAAAGAACAGCCAGATCAACAAGAGGACGTTGGAGAACACGGATGGTGATCTTCAGTTCATCCGAAGCTTTCTTCGTTCCAAAGGCTTTCTTGACCGCTTGAAGACGATGCCAACCATCAAGAACTTGAAAGGCAATGTCGGCTTTCTTGAATGCAACCTCAATTTGGAAGTCGTCGTTTGATCGCATTTTCCAGAACTGACGAGCTTCATTTGGCTCTATGAATACGATAACGCCAAAGTCTTCCGGACTCCGCTTGAAGGATGCAGCCAGTTCATCAACGTGGTCCCAGTCGGTCTTCCGGATGACATAATCTTGATTCCAGGGCTGCATGAAGTAATGGAGATGTGGAGTAACGGTCTTGAAAGTTGCTGGAAGAAAACAAGTATGAAATTAAGATAAAACTAATGCAAATTAGATCTTATCGGTTTTGAGTGATATTTCTAATATGAGATCAAAAACTGAGATAAAATCATTGCAAATTCAGTTTTATCGATTTTAGTGTTTATGGCTCACCGATCCGGAATTTGTTGAGGGCGCGACGATAATTGAGAATACAGTCGTCTTTGTCATCCGAATAATAATATGGGACTTCGTACAAGTTATCTGACTCTTCCGGTGTGGCGTGTTCTTCCGTTTCAGTTTCCGGGAGCATCTGATCCCACTCATCATACTCGTTCCGAATCTTCAACATTTCTATCGCCAAGTCCAGAGGAAGTGGTGGCACTTGAGAAGTGGTCGGTTGGTAAACAGGCCGGAAGTCGTAATCTGGAGGCGCCGTTGATTCTGCGTCAGAAGAGTCCTCGCCTTAAACGATCATATTGTATCGTATGTTTTTTTGATTCAGAGGTGGGGCTTACTGATTTCATCCTCTGATTGATCTTCCGGTTTCTTCATGAGGCTCCTGGGGTGAAGCTACTGTTTGGTTGATGCGGCACATGAACATCTTTGGCGTCGAAAACATGATGATACGGTTGGGGAATTTTGTCAACCCGGTCCGAAATAAAAGCCTGTTGTTTTAGGAGAAGAGCGAATTCCTGAAAACACTCACTAGGGTCGGATCGTTTTGGCATGCGTCTGCGACCGCCGAGCGTTCGAGGTGGAAGCCGATCGGTGACATCCTCATGCCAGATTTCATTGGTCTTCGCGAGGGTTCTGGGTTTTGCGGTTGGAGTTTCTGCTTCTTCTTCTTCCCATTCTGAATCTGTGTTGGCATCTGGTTTGCCTGGAACGGTTCATGTCAAGGGTGAGATTAATACATGAATCTGTTAACGGAAAAAAGGGCTTACTGTTGCTTCCCGCTTTCAGGCTTCTGGTAAATGGAGTGGATGAGGTTGAGGAAGCTGTAAGCAAAAAAACTGATTTAGAAAGTGTGTATTTGTTAATTTGGGAAAATAAAGAATGAAGTTGTGTTTCCGGTAAACTGTAATTATCGGTTAGCCAGGTTGGGTAGACTAGGTTGTTTGAACTCCCTAAGACTATTTAAAGGCTTGATTGAAGATCGAATGTTAAATTTGAGAAGGATGAAGCATAACTAGTCGAAACTGTGAGTGCAGGTTCACAAAAAAAAACTTCCGGTTGAGAACTGGGTCATTTTCGAGGAAAAGCGGTACAGTACTACAACCTGTTTTTCTGTACTCACCATAATTTGAGGGTGCAGGCGGGTTCTTGGACTTTGCTTGGACATCTTGATGACCTGACCCGGATTCCGCTTCGTCGTCATCTGATAAGAAAAAACCGTGCGAAATTGAAATTTAGAGTTTGTTTTCAAAATTTTCTAACCTCCTTCAAGTGGTGGAATAGGGGTTGGTTCCTTTTCCTCTCTGCCTTTGGTTGGTGCTACAGAAAAATACTGTGAAGCAGGGATAGGCAACTTCATTCAATGAATACGCGAACGAGAAATAAAATTAACTTCCGGTAAGCTAGAACGGAAAGTTGATAACGCTGAATTATGTGCATACATTGGAATCGATAATACAAATTCTAGATGTGAAATAAAATGATTGCCAGAACCGTAGAGTAATTCAAAACATGAAGCAAGGTCTGCAGCATATTATTATAGCTCATTGAGAAAACACACTTCCGGTTGAGAATAAGTCGATGCTTTCGAAAATTACAAATGTTTATTTTGGTTTTGCTTGCTTACCCATATTCACAGGCGAGGCCGGTTTCTTGGACTTTGGATTGGTGGCTCGGTTATCAGATCCGGAGTCACTTTCAGCGTCATCCGATAAGGTGAAATCGTAGAAGACAGAAAATCGAGAATTTTCAAGGATTTACTCACCTTCATCCAAACCGAGATCCGGGGTTGGTTCTCTCTCTTTTCCACGTTTTTTCTGGCTTTTTGATGATAGAGACCGCGTCTGGAGGTGAAGAGATGAAGACGGGGGTCACACGAGCCTTTGGAGCTGTTGTCATTTGAGCTCGTGGAGGTTTCTTCGCTGGAGGTTGGATAGTCTTGATGGCGTGGTGCTTCTTGCCTTTCACTGGAGGAACTGGCAGCTTTGGTGGGGAAATGGACGCTGGAAGACCGTTTGGTATGCTTCCTTCGTGAATCGTCGACATTGACGTATTCCCAAACATTGACGAGAAGGAAGTATTCCGATCTGGATGTGGTGTCGATTGGCGATGGTTTGGCATGGATTTCTTGGACTTCGCAGCTGCAACAGGTAAGGACAAATTTAAAAACATGTGTGGAGAGATTAAATCAGAATGACATTTGTTAAGATCAATGTGAGAAGAACAAAAAAATAACGCTCACGTTTCATTTTCGGTGATGGCAAATAATCGGAATCGTCGTCGCTTGGCGTTGGGTTTCGTTCAAAAGGAAGAGGTTTTGGAGGATATCCGACGTTCTGGGCTAGATATTCTGATAGAGAAATGCGAGAATGGAGCTGAAATGGTTGGTGAGAAAAGAAAATGTCTTACCTTTTTCGTAGATCAGTAAATCCTTCATTGAACTTAAAGCCCGGCCATAAATCCTAAGGCTGGGCTTTTCCTTCAAATCTGGTGGGGTAGACAAAATTCGATCCTCCCACTTTTTGTATTTTTCCGAACCTAGCAGATCTTTGTAGGCCATGGAGTTGAGAAATAAGTGCTGATTACGAGAAACTGATAATTCGGCTGTGCAAGTAAATTTGTGCAGTGTGCACGTTTCGAGGCTGGTAGAGTGGGTGGGTGGGGTGAGGCGAAACTGGCCATTCAAATTTGTTGATTTTGTTTATTGGTTTATTAATAAATATGAGCGTATGTGTTATCGTGAAATAACTAACAGAATAAAAACATGATTAAATCTGATGCATATTTTTTAGAGATAACCAACAAAGAACAGAATACGTGGAAGTGAACAGGATTTTGGGGGAGAGGCGTTCCGGGCCAATAATGAGATGGCTGAGCAACTGAAACGTGAAGTTATTAGTAAAACGAATGCAAACCCAAATATAGTAATGAACTAAACTTCCCAAAAAAGAACGTTTTCACGTGCAATCGCGGAGGGATACTGTTTTCTCACTACTCATGTCCAGTAAACTCTGTCGTTCATTTGAAGATACTCTTGTTTTTTGTCATAAAAATGTTAAGCCTTTGATGCATGGTGGAAGTACAGAGTGTGTCCGAAGCGAGATTTGGATGCCCAAGTATGGGGAACCACGCCAGACTTTACAGCGCAACGCTGAACTATCCAATACTATGCCAAACTATGGGGAACTACACTAAACTATGCAAGACTATGGAGAACTACGCAGAAGATGGAGAACTACGCAGACCTACTAAGCACAATGTGGAACTAGGCAGGACTATGCCCGACTATGAGGAACTAAGCTGAACTATGCAGGACTATGATAGACAACGCGCGTAGTTGACTGAAAAGTGAACCGGTGTTTATAAATTGTGTTCAATATCTGATGTATCTACAAGGGGGGGGGGGACTATGATTTCTAAACAACAGTCAATTCTGAACAACGGACAAGCTTTTTCGACGTTTTTGTTCTGTGAAATCTTTCAAACTGTACAGAAAAATATCTGACCACCGCAGGACAGAACCGATTATAAAATTCAACAAGGAATCGGTATTGTTGAGAGGTTGCCCCCTCCGACCCCGACATTTGATAAACGAGAAAATCCTTTGCATAACACAGAAATCCAAAACTTTCATGCAGTTAGAAGATCTGCAGGGTTTTCCCTGTTCTATTCAGTAATTCAAAAGAGCGAATCGTATTGGATTGTTTCAATGTGATCGGTATCGTGGCATTCCATGCTGATCGAAATAATCAGAGTAGTCACTCAGGGTTCATGCCAATTTTTATTCTTTGATCACTTTTTGAAACGAGAGTTTCCATAGCAAAGCATTCTTTGCCGCTTGAGATTTTGTTGTTGGTTAACTCGTAGGTGATAACTTTCGGATTTTAAATTTGTGGTTGTTATCTTTTGTGGTCAGTGGTGCTTCTTCGAAGTTCTTTTCTTATTAACTTGATCAGAGAATCGTTCAGAGTGCTGAAACTTCTGACCACAAGTTGTTTAACATATGAACCCTTCGACAAGGGATCTTCATCACCAGAAATTCACTGTGACGTTAATGCTTGCTCTGCAAGGCTGTAAATACGAAAAACCGGGGCTTATAGCTAAGTACAACAAATGAAAGTGGGAGAAAACGTTCGTTTTCGTCGGAAAGTGGTGGTATTTTGCGTTATTTGATCTTCCTGTCCGAGTTAACGAGTGAAGAACGTTCGCTTGTGAGCAAATAAGCGATATTCGTTCGTGCAGAGTCTAACCACCAAATTGGACAGTTGTTGATGAAACGATAATTGGGATAGATTGACTATGATGCCTGTTTTATTGATGTATACGTTAAAAACAGTTTCGATTTTCGAATGATTCTTTATGGAGAACCGTTTGCTGCTCTCATTAAACTCTAGGATCCGAGCAAAACTGCGACGTTTCATAAATGCCGCATGTTCCTCCAAGCACCATGATGCACATTCATAACAGCAGCTTCTGATAAGGTGTGCCTCATCAGGGCGCGTCCCAAATCTGTTTTAACATGCTGTAGTTTTAACTCCCAGTTCTTTCAGGGCTGTGCTCTGTTGAATTGTTAATTTTGGTGAGATTTGGCCAATCTAGCTAATATTCCGGTGATGTACCTGGGAGCGAAGCAGCATGTACATACGAGATAAAAGGTTGTCGAAGCTTACTCCTTTAAAGTTGATTGCTGTTCGTTATCGTTCAATCTACTCAGGAGATTATACAGCGATCCGAGATGGGTCAGGTCTGGCCTTCCCGACCAGAGATCAGCAGCCTCTATCCGTACGTGATCGTTGCTGTCAGATTCGATGACGTGGAAATAGCACTGAATGATCACTGGGAGGAACATCTCATACTGCTCAAAATAGTGCAAGGCTGCCAACAAAAAAAAACCTGTCAACGGGGTGTATGACCACACTGGCTCATTTACTTCTCAAGGCCACGAGTCGGACTTGCACACTTTGGTCTTTGGTCACCATTTGCATACATTTCAGAAATGCCGATGGATCTTTCACGATAAGCTTCGAAATCAGCTCGAGTGCCATCACTCTGATATTGAAGTGTGGATCATCCAGATATTCGAGGAACATTTAGAAACACCGGGTGCAGCGAACCCGTGCTTTGCCAGCTTCTCCAGCAGACCAGTTTTGCGGTAAAATTCTTCAGGTTTGTTTTAAACAGATCGTGATAGAAGTGACAAAGAGAAGACTCAGAATCGTTTTGCACTATCCCGCTGGGCGCTCCCGCCCGCACAATTTCAAAGACGTCATCAAAAGCTACACGTAGCATGTTATCCTTGACTTGCTCCGCGTATTTAACATTCTGGTGCATTCTGGTTCACAAACACTGCAGCAATGCGGCATGCTAGTTTCCGCTCTCAGTAGCTGCCAGAATTCAGCATGCTACAAATCTGGTCAACAAGCAGCGGTGTGTCCTGCGGGAGGAGAGTTAGGACTTCAACAAGCTGGTCCTGCTGTGCGCGAAGCACCGAGCATTCAAATAGCTGTACGAAAATTTCTTTGGTGATTGCCGGTTCGAAAAAGCAAGCTTGAGGCAGCAGCTGACAAGCCACCCATCTGTTCGTGACCAGCTGTGGTGACAACATTGTTTGCAATTGGTTAACCAGCTCGGGAACCCGTTTCTTTCGTGATGGTGGCAGCCTCCCCTATTGGGCGGTAGGGCTCTGAATTGGCGATGACCTCGATGACACGCATCAGTTCAGAAAACGCTCTGTCCCATTTGAAAATATTGAGAAATGGAAATGAGAAAACGATTATTGAACTTAACCAATCCTCGATTTGTTTCTTGACTTTTATGATCAACAGGTAGTGACCCTGTTTTCTGCTGATGATTGGTCGTTCTGGCTGGATTGCTGCGAGAATGCCTTTGAGACGCTATGTTCCGCGGGAATCTGCCAGCATGTCGATGACCGCGAGTGGTGGCGGGTCTTTTTCGAGTTTCTCCAGAAGCTTGAGGAATCCATGACATATAGCCCATTCTCGCGCTAGCTGGCGCCAGTAGCTGTCAGAATGCACAGATGGGTATCTACAGTCGATTTCGCTATGTTCTTCTGCAGTGATTGGCACCGGATCTTCGTCCGGACCGATTATATCTTTGTCGAGCGGCGGGTGGGCTGAAAAACGGTACTAAAAGACAACCGCACTTTCGAGGAGTTTTGATTAGTTTTGACTCAGTCGGTGTAACAATGATAAGTTAGGTGTTGAAGATTATGCCTTACTGAATGCTTTAATGGATAGTTGACCTATCGCCGTTGGATAAGCTTGTTTTCCGGAGAGCTGGTAGAAGTGGTGGGGCTGGCAGCTTTTTACAGATGTTCGTACAGAAGATCTTTGAATTTTACCGGCAGAGTTGATTCTAGATGTTTGTCGAATATCTGACCGTCATCAGTTTCCACTAGTCCATCCTCACTTGCTGTGGCAAACCTGGTTCTAAATGTGAATCCTGCAAGAAAAAACAGCTGTTGCACATCCTGATGAACTAGAAGAGACTGCGTTTTTACTCAATCGTGTTTCACGCTCGATCACAGCTTCAACCGACCTCACGACAAACGACCCCATACACTTTTTGCAAAAATCCCCTGGAAAACCAGATCGCGTCCCCATTGGTCTGGTATTGGGCGGCGGGGCTATCTTTCCCAGGGAATTATGGAGAAAGTAATTTTAAACCACTTATACATTGTTTCGGACCACAAATAGCAGGGGGTGGGGCCTGAGGTATTCTACCACTCCTTGAAGTTTGTAAGCATGTTTCATCACCTGATTGCCCAAAACACTGCTCTGCTTTGTTGAGCGTAAAACACCATCAAACTATTCCCCCCCCCCCCCCACACGACTACAAGAATAGGAGTGAACGGTGCAAAGTGCATTTCGAATATAAATGGAACGTCGCGAAACTTTGAGCGCTTGAAGACTGTATGGGATACGAACTGACCATTCGGCAGGTTTTTCACAAAGAGATTCGGCCTTCAATGCTGATCATCCAAGGCTTTGCCGACCCTTGGAACCTTTGTCTTTGTTTTCTGCATACTACGGTCTGATTCGTCTGGGAACCTCGTGACTGCCTCAACGTTGCTTTGATGCTGGTCAACTGAACCGGGCTTCTGTGTGTCTTCACTCCTGTTGACCGGATTGAACCAGCTGATACTTTTCAGCTGATCCTCAACGTAATAATAACTCATGACCGTCTGCCGATAGACTCTGCGACAATCTGAATGACAGTTTTCACCTAATTTCTTTTGATATGTTTGGAAGTCATACTTATACTTATCATACTCATACAGACCGAGTAATGCATAACGGTTAGATTATCATGTAAGAATCCGAGATATTTCACTTTGAAGACGGTCTTCTCTAGCACGTCAATTTGCTTTTCAGTCACCGCGATGATGTGATAAGCGGCAAGAAGTTCGGGCCGAACTTTTTATCGAGTTTACGATGAATTCGTTTTCGAAATGGCTGTGGCACATATTGCTGGGCCATGAAGCGGGCCGTGTTCTCATCAAGTTTTGTAAACAGCTTGTAATTTCATTGTTGCAGATTGCCGGCATTCGGGTCACAATCGAGAACTGGAGGACGTAGCGGCGGATCGAAACGTTTTTCAAAACTGTTGTTCAGCTGGTTTAAGACTTTCTTGTATTATAGTCCCTCTTTGAACAAATCGGTTGGGTGCGGACGGCAACACAATGAGAAGATTGCCCTGCTTGTTGGTAAATCACTTTTCAAGAAATGGGACCTGGTTTCCGGTGAAGGTTTAAATTTACGGAGGGCACTGAATCAGGCCAGAGAAATAATGTTGGTCAAAAACAAGGGTGCATCACGTACACACATGACTGGCAAATGTTCCATCGGGACATTTGATCAAAGCAAACTGAGAGGGTATTTTTGCGGAAGGTTGTGTCCAAGTAGCAACGTGTTGTCTTTATCCCCTCCCGGGCAATGGCTTGGATATAGCCGAGGTTTAAGGATCAAGCGCATATATTCAATTCCTCTGTCAGTTCGCACCAAAATGTTCCGAAACAAATACCATAAAAAACTAGAAAAAATTAAAAAACTAGAAAAAATTCACCGGGGCTAGTGCTTTTGCATTTTCGATTCGGTACAGTTCCGAATTAAGAGAACAATTCAAAATCCAAGTGAAACCGATGTATGCGGGTTCCTTTTGGCATGTGTGGCTTGACTTGTACACGGACCGAAAACACCGACCACGCTTTTTTTGAAGCACGTATTCTCGTATCTATGT